>JBBPBX010001155.1:65731-108513 GCA_038048925.1 Garcialebias charrua | reverse complement strand
GTTTCAACCGATCATAGTGGATGACCTTGGTCGCAGCCTGAGGGTGTTGCACATCCACCAGCTTGTAAAGGAGCCCTTTGTCGTCCACAGATACAACCTTATATGGTCCAGTCCAGTTTGGAGCAAGCTTCTGTCGTTGTGTGGTGGGATCATCCATCCATACCAGATCACCACAAACGTATGGCCTGAACCTCGTGTCCTTGTTGTAGTAGTATTCCCGTTTTTGTCTCTGTTCTTCACTATGTAGAAAAACAGTCTCAAAAGCAGCGTCCATCCGTCGAGCTAGTTCTGCACCATAGTTAGTCGGACTATCAGAAACTGTTGGCGATGAAACATGAACAGTAGCCGGTAGTCTGGGCTCTCTGCCATGCACAAGGAAGTAAGGAGAATACCCTGTGCTCGAGTGTGGCGTAGAGTTGAATGAAAGCACCACAGCAGGAAGGTAGTGGTCCCACTCACCCCCATAGTCCTGGATGAGTCGAGCCAACTGTTCTTTCAAAGTCCTGTTAAATCTTTCCACCATACCATTCCCTCTTGGGTGATATGGGGAGGTCCTTTTCTTTGTCATCTGTAGTTTCTGACAAATGTTTTGTATAATTTCTGACTCATATTGTCGTCCCTGATCCGACAACAGTTCCTCAGGGACACCATGTTCAGGGATATACCTTTCACAGAGTAACTGTGCTACCGTGGCAGCCCTTTGATCAACCATAGCATATGCATTCACATACTTGGTGAAATGGTCCTGTACCACAAGCACATATCTGTTTCCCACAGACGTGACTGGCAGTTCGGTAATGTCCGTACAGACCAACTGAAATGGTCTTTCAGTCTGAATAGATTGTAAAGGAGCTCTGTGCTTTGGTACAACCCTCCTAAAAACTTCACATGTCTTACACAAGTTACAGAACTGCTCAATATCAGATCTCATTCCTGGCCAATAACACACTGTCAATGCTTTCTTAAATGTTCGTTCAGCACTGTAATGACCAGAACATGGATTACCATGAAAAAATTGCATTGTCTCTGTAACCAGTGCCACTGGAATTAACACTTGATAAACCTCAGGTTTGCCAGGCGGTGTTTGACCTTTTCGACACAACAAGTTATTACATAGCAACAAGTTATGAAACTGCCACCATAGTTTCCTCTGCATTTTACCTTTTACCTGTCTGAGGTAGGGACGTTTCTTGTTTTTAACCCAATTATGCACTTCCCCGAGAACAGGATCAGCAAGTTGTGCATTTACAATGTCCACGTTATGGGCAGATAATGTCTGTTGTAATGTGTCAAACCCCACATTCACATGTGTCCTATCAGTGTCCACACAACAAACTTTTGGTACCATATCGGTCCTCTCTAAATGTTCAGGGGTCGAGCATGACCCCTCATCATTACCCCTCGCCTCAGACAGTGAGACAGATTGTCCTGTATCACTAGGCGAAGAGTGAGCTTCAGGTAGCGTCGTACTTGTCATCTCAATAGAGTCCTGTCCCAATGGTATCCGTGACATGGCATCTGCATTTGTGTGTTTCTTACCCTCTTTGTGAGTGATTGTCCATTGATACGGATCGAGCTCCAACGCCCAACGACCCCTGCGTCCTGTAGGGTCATGCGTAATGTCCATTTTCCTTAAACTAAGCAAAGGACGATGATCAGTAATAATGGTGAAAGGATTGCAACTCAGGTAATGTCTAAAGTGTCTGACTGACCACACAATAGCATACAGTTCTTTGTCATAGGTAGACCATTTCCTCTCTGTTTTTGACAGTACATGACTTGCAAATGCCACCACCCTTTCTTGTCCCTGTTGTATCTGTGATAGTACTGCACCAACTGCCAAATTAGATGCATCTGTGCTCAGAATGAATGGTTCATCAAAGTTTGGAAATGCCATTATTGGAGGAGAAGTCAGTGCCTTCTTAAGTGTTTGAAAAG
The DNA here is from genome assembly GCA_038048925.1 of Garcialebias charrua. Lineage (NCBI taxonomy): Eukaryota > Metazoa > Chordata > Actinopteri > Cyprinodontiformes > Rivulidae > Garcialebias > Garcialebias charrua. The sequence continues at coordinate 106,575 of JBBPBX010001155.1, read as the reverse complement.
CTGTGCTACAGTCATCTGTCCATTCAAACACAACTTGTTTTTGGGTAAGTCTATGTAGAGGCTGAGCAATGAAGGCATATTGATGCACAAAACGTCTGTAATATGAGCACAGTCCCAAAAAGGCACGTACCTCTGTCGGCGAACGTGGAACAGGCCAGTCACTAATGCGTTCACTGTTAATTGGGTCCACCGTCAGTCCCTCTCGTGACACAATGTGTCCCATGTACTTCACAGCCGGTTTGCAAAAGTCACATTTCTTAGGGTTTAACTTTAACCCTGCTTGTCTGAAGCGAGTGAGAATGTCTGTGAGATTGTCTAGATGTTCTTCAAATGTTTTTCCCATGCAAATGATGTCATCCAAGTAAATGACACAAGTTGTCCAGTGTAGACCTCGCAGAACCAGCTCCATGAGCCTTTGAAAGGTTGGAGGTGCGTTTTTGAGTCCCATGGGCATGACCTTAAATTGGTACAAGCCATCACCTGTAGTAAATGCAGTCTTTTGTCTGTCTGCAGGATCCATTTGTACTTGCCAGTACCCACTAGACATGTCCATGGTAGAAAAGTACTGCGAACCAGACAACGCGTCTAAACTGTCATCTACTCTTGGTAGGGGGTGTGCGTCAGTAATAGTGACAGAGTTCAGTTTTCGAAAATCTACACAAAATCTATATGAGCCATCTTTCTTTTTCACCATCACCACCGGGCTGGCCCAGGGGCTCGAGCTGTCCTCTATCAAATCTTGCGCCTTAAGTGCTTCCACTTGGCGACGGATTTCAGCCTTCATGACTGGAGAGGTGCGGTAGGCTCTCTGAGAGACTGGGGTGTGACAGTTCGTAATGATTTTGTGTGTGACCATGTCAGTTCTACCAAAGTCATGTGGGTGTTGACTAAACACGTCAGCAAAAGAAGTCAAAGTGTCCGTCAGTTGTGTTTTCTGCAATGGCGTCAGGTCTGAATCAGTGTCATCTATAATAGGAGTTGCACCCGGACTGTCAGGTATCTGTCTATTAACATTACCAATAGAACCATCCATAATGGTGAACTCACTCTGGCCCCCTGCCAGGATAGCATGAAAATGTCCCACCTGTGTACCATCATGTAGCATAACTTCACTATGTGAAACATTAGCCACCTTCACACAAATAGAACCGTGCTCTACCCTCGCCACAGTCCATGCCATACCAGTAGAGGACTGATCGGTATAATGTGGTTCGAACACACCAATGTAACCATTAGGTAAAAACCCTTTGAGGGGTACATCAAGATTAGCTGTGATGACCCTCTCTGACATAGCCGGAATGGCAACCGTGGCCGCCACTGTCACCGCAGTCAGGCAGGGAATGTACAAATGTGGACTAACTAGTGGTACAGCTGTACCAGCTACATTGCATGTCATGGTGCGAGTGTCAACAGTAATGCCATTTGCCACCATAAAGTCCCAACCTAAAATGATTGGTTTAGTACAGTTTCTGACAACTTGAAGTGTATGTGTCATGGGCTCACCTGCAATACTTAGGTTCACATAAATGGAGCCTACAGAGTCAAGGGGATCACCTGTGACCCCAGTGAGAGGGATAAACCGTTTCATAATGGGTTTTCTCTGAAGAGCAGGTGTAGCCATTCTAAAAGTCTCACTAATAATAGAAACGTCAGCTCCTGTGTCAACAAAAGCATGCACCACAGTGTCCTCAATAACAACTGACACATATCTTTTGTCTACATCAGTCACACACAAGCTGTCAATAGTACCTGTGTCAGGGTGAATGTCGTTGTCCGTCTGGGCCAAAGAGAAGTTGGTAGCTGACAATTTGCCCTCATTGTCAGCTACTTGTAGTTTCCCTGCTCCCGGTCTTGACGTGCAGGAGACTGGAACCGTACCCGGGCCGGACTGGGAGAGCGATGAAGGCGGCCACTTTCATAGCGGCCCGGAGAGCGACCACGGCTAGCATAGCCCCTGTTTGTAGCGTTGTAGCCCTGCGAGTAGCGTTCAGATGAGCTGGTTCGAGCAGGTGACTCCCGTTGGTTGCGTTCCTCGTCATGTGATGTGCGGAAGGTGCTGCGGCGATGTGTGTTCCGGTCGTCCGATGAGTCTCTGCGGCGTGGAGGTGACAGATGGTAGTCATCCGATGAATATCTGCCCTCACCTCGTCCAGCCGAAGCGGAGCTCCGATGACGAAATCCATAATCCCGCCTGTCCTGTCGATATGCGTCCTCACGCTGGCGGTCAACCGTCATTTGTAGCTGATGAACTTTGTCCGCCAGCATTTCGATCGTGTTTGCCATTTTCTTGAAATCATCCCCCGTAGCTGAGTGGACTCCTTGAGGAGCAGGTGAAGGGAGCTGAGTAGACCACCCAGGTGAGACAGCAGGGTAAACTGGCGTAGAAGAAGACTGCACCGGAGCTGGGGATGTGAACACACTAGTAGCTTGGTGAGCAGCTTCAATTTGAATAGCCAACTGTAGCGCAGTCTCCAATGTTTTAACCCCCTGCTCATGACATCGCAGCTGGAGGTATGGGTCAAGTCCAGCAATAAAGCGTCTAAATTTTTCTCCCTGTTTACCATTATTGCCATAAGTTGGAAAAGCTTCCTCGACCAGACGGCAAATTTCTGCAGCGAACACAGGGAGAGCTTCACCAGGGAGGCGGCTGCGTGCATTAATGTAGCTCTGGAAAGTCGACAAATAAGCAGTTTGTCCAAACACGCTTTTCAGCTTTTCCTTCGTGGCTGAATAGTCTGTTTTAACTGCATCGGATAAACTGTCCCAGTAACTAAAAGCAGCTCCCCCCAAGCATGTAGGCAACAGTTTGGCCAAACTATCCTCATTAGCATCAGGATCAGCAGCAACAGTCACTTCAAAACGTCTGCACCATTTTGAAAAATCTTCTTTTCCATCCCCCACAAACATGTGGCTGTACTGTGGCCTGGCACGGCCAGCAGCAGAATGAAAAGGTAATTGTTCCCAAAAATTACTCTCCATAACTGAGTATTGGTCGTTGTAACTAACAGCAGAAGAAAAAAAAAAAAAGAGAAATGGAGGAGAAAAAAAGTCCGTCCTCAGCAGCAGCTAAATGCGCCTATCAGCATGTGCAACATTAGCTATCTGGCTAATAGCATGCTAAGCATGTGCTCACCGCTCCAATCGCTGAAAGCGTCCACAAACCCGCTGCCACCAGTGTAACACCACCGCTTGAGGTGGAGAAGTGTCACAAACACATCCGAGGGTCGTGGGGTGGAGAAAGAGTAACCACGCTGAAAGGGAATAGCTTGGCTGCACGGACTTTATTCAGCTGTTCAATACAACGTCATCCCCTCATGAACGCTGCCCGCATCTCCCGTTGTTTTCGCCCGCTTAACCTGAACACACCCAAAAAACCCCGAAGAAAAACCCACGAAGAAGAAGTCTCTTAAAGACACAGTAACCTAAATACGTAACTGCCCAAATAAATCATCTTACATCAAAATAAATCAAAATAAATCATCTTACACTATGAAAGAGCCTGTAGTAATAGGTTTCGTTCTCTGGACCAAAAAAACCCAGCTCAGCAAAAGAGTTTCTTGCAGATTTTGTCACAGAGTTGAAACCGCTTGAAAAAGGTTTTGAATTAGAGGGTAAGAAATTGAGGCTTGAGCTTGACAGTCATTTGTGACACACCAGCCAGGTCCTTTGTTAAAAACACAACGAATCACAATGCCTACCATGGTTATGACAAATGTGAGCAACCTGGAAAATACATAAACAGACGCATGACATCCATTCACAGACTATGCTAACAGATGCATCAAATTGTTTATAATGTACACGCATTGGTCCACCTGCCAGAAGAAGTACAGAGGCATGGTTGCCTTGACTCTTTTTCTGCATTTCCATAAAAAAATTACCTGCACAAGCTGAAAAAGCTAGTCAGAAAACCAGACTTCCCACTTGCCCAAATCATCCGTCGGTTGTCAGAGCTAAAAACCACCGATGCTCCTGTAAATGTTTCCTCTTTTAAAAAGCAGCACTTTGTTGGGCCAGTTGTAGGTGGACTGTCAATAAAAGCACAACATGGTGAGATGACCTGTGACAAGTGGACAGTTAAAGTTTCATCCAGAGACAATGTTTTTGTTATTGGAAATGAGTTTTGCTGCATAAACAATATTGTAGAGTGCAGCGACGGAGTGTATGTAATGTACAAGAAATTCTCTGACAAGTCTTTATTCTTCACCTACCCATTCAGCTCTGAGTTTCTAAATATTTATGTAATTTCACAAACATCAGATACACTCAAGTGTGCTAAAGTTTCAGAGCTTGTTCAGAAATGTGCTGTTCTGCCTCATGGAAGTAGCTTTGTGGCCATACCCCTATTTCACACATTTTAGGGATGCAACTTATTTGTAATATAGTTCTTCTTTACTGAGAATGATTTTGAACTTGTTAGCCGTTTTGTAGTATTTATTAGCAGTTCAATATTTAACAATTATTATTTTTTAATCAAGGTTAGGGTTAGACACCAAACACTGACTGCATTGTCACTCTGTACTACGGTACTACTACTACTACTATCTATGAAACTGGGTAACAACTGACTGTAAGTACTGTGGTTTAGTGGTTTTCTGTGTCTTGAAATCAATTGCTGTGTAGTCATGACATACAATGTATTTGATGTCTTGAAATCCCAGTGAACAATTTGCATTGACCTTCCTTTACCTAACTCTAAACTTCCACATGAATGTTATTACCAGGGGTGGAAAATAACTACCTGTAGTTACATTTACAGGTAGTCCCCGACTTACGAGCGAGTTCCGTTCCTGCGAGTTGCTCGTAACACGAAAATTCGTAAGTTGGAACACGAAGCACGTGTTCTCGTAAGTCCGGATTTTTGCTCGTAAGTTGGAACATTTATGCTAGCGCTACTACGAACACTCGTTTTTCATCAAAAACATTCATATTAGTTCATAAACATGGTCGGAAACGTGTTTCCAAACGGTTAGCTAACACACTTTCATCTAAAAACACAAAAAAGTGCTGTATTTTTTACAAATTTACTTCTCTTTCGCCAGCTCGTAAGTCCGGGACCTCGTATGTAAGAGCTCGTACGTCAGGGACTACCTGTATTTGCATTACTGTAAATGGATAGAATTTGTCTGTACTTGGTACCTTTTTTAGATTTGCAAAACCTGAAATTTCATTTGAATTTCTTTTGAGTAACTTATGTTACTCTGATACATTCAAAATCATAATTGAGTAAAAAATAGTGTATCATTTTTTTTATTTAGAAAGTTTTTCCTTTGAGACGAGTAAGTTCTCATTTTCTTTATAGAATCCACAAGCAGAACTTTATCCTGCTCATTTTCAAAAAAACTTTTATTGAAAGTAAAATCGTAGTGTGGCACTTTCAACTATTTACACTGTTAAACAATTTTGTATTTAAGTGAAATTTCATCAACGTAATGTACATTTTTTTGTACTTTTTCCACCTCTGGTTATTTGACATGTGGTGAAAAACTTTGGGAATGAACAAGTGTATTGGTTCTATGTACAGAGTAGTTAGTTATTATACATTAGTCAGACATTTGATTGGATGCTTCTGTGGAGAAAACGCCGTAACTTATTCTTTGTTTCTTATCTTCTTAGATGTTCCACATAATCAAGTTCGCAATCAACAAATCTGTAGCAGTGGTGCCACAGAAGTGGTGCATTGACGGTGTTGCCTACTGGCCTAATTACCGGAGCGATGAGAGAGTCAACCGGGCAATCAGTAATGCAGAGAATCCAGGAGTAGACTGGGAATCACATGATGTTTGCATACTGAAATCATGTGGTAAGCTATTTACCATTATTTATTAAGAAATGTACTTAGTTGCAAACTGTATTTTCCATGTTATAATTTCATTGAAACTTTTTTACCCGTTTTTTAGATGAGTACGTTGAGGCACGTCAATACCTCAATAAGTCACTGTCATGCAACACATCAGATTTGGTGACAGAAGATGAAGAAGAGGACATTCGACCAAAGCAAAAGCGAAAGACGAAGTTAGTATCTTGCAGTTTTATATTTCCCCATAAATTCTACTTTATCTATTTAAAACATACATGCAAAGACAGGCGTAATGGAAAAACAGTGCCGTGCAGACGTGCAAAATGCCGGTGTACTACAACTTTTAGATATGTCCCTGGTCCAACACAGCTGAATGAAATACCTCGTGAGAATGCAGTCAAGGTCAGAGTCTTGCTAATGACCTTACTATTTAACAGGTGTGTTTAAACATATCTCATTTGTAAATGAGTCTTTGAGGCTCAATGTGATTTATCTGTCTAAATAATGGTTGAATGAGTGTTTAAGCAGAGACAGAACTAATAGCTGCTGGACACCAGATCTCGAGAACTGGAGTTGTAGACCCCTGATACACATTTATAAACAACTTGGCACCAAAAAAAAAAGAAAAACTATTTGATGAAATTTTTTAATGTTAGCATGCTTAAGTAGAAATGAAGATCCTACTGTTGTTAATATATTACAGTAGAGCATAATTATTTAGGGAGGTTATGATAACTGACTGTGGTTATTTTTCCTCTCCAATGTAGACATTTTTTTGGACATTCGGATGTTGACAGTGAGGAAGATGACCTGAGGAAAAGAGCCCGGGTGCAACCCGAGCCCTCAACCCAACCACCAGCTCCTGCTGTCCCACCACCACCTTGCCATGTGCCAAGAAGCAGCACGGTTGTCCCTACTCCACCCACTCCACCGACTCCACCCACTCCACTGATGCCAATTGAAGGTTGGCTACCAGTTCAAACTTGGCCAGCAGAAGAGCAAGCCTCTTATGAAAGCCTCATGCATACCAGGAGAAGAGATGCAAATTATTCAGACACTGGTCCCTACACTAGTGAGTAATATATAGTTATGGGATTTGAATTAAACATTTGAGTGTTTCTTTTTTTATGTTGATATTTTAGGTACCGTATGGCCTGTCCCAAAGTTTCCATGGGGCATTACAAAGCATTCAAAGTCATTAAATTAATTTTGTTAAAATGCCTTACATGGCATTAAAAAGCAGGGGGTATTATGTAAACTCAACTTGTTTCCCCTAAAAAAATCCTTTGTATGTTGCTTTGATTCTTTCATGCTTGTTTGAGAAATCCTTACATCTCCCGTGGCAATCATTCAGCTGTGCAAAACGCTTGGTGGGACATAGCGCCACATCTGCTGAGCTCATCATACAAGCTACTTCTTAGATCAACGCTTCTAAGAAATTTACTCGACAAACAGCATTGCTGCAGTGACCACCATATCCATTAAACTCGTGAATTTCTGCAGACACCTTTTGTCCTGATGTTTAAAAAAAATGAAATAATCCTTTTTGACCTATGTTTAAGAAAAAACAAACATAGTAATGCTCTCTACTTCATTGTGTTGTAGATGGATTGCAGTTGATTGATTCAAATTTCCATTCTTCCTAACAGCTGCACTAGTCTATCTAACAAGATTGATGGAATATATAAAAAACCAACAACAGCAAATGGTTGCCAAGATTAATTATTTGACCAGCAAGTTAAACCAAACTGCCCAGGAAGTGAACATGCCTGCCCCGGTGCAGTTCCCATTATCAACAATGGCAGAAGTTGACGGTTTCGAAGAATGGCTTAAAGATCCTGCAAATTCTCAACAGAAGCAGAGTTTGGTGAGTTCCGCTTGTTTGTTTTGTTTAGTTTTTCTCCTCAATCCAATCTCCATCCATCCATTCATTATCTTTTACCCACTTCTTCCGTTTTTGGTCACGGGGGTCGCCGGTGCCCATGTCTAGCAATCACAGTGCGAGGGGCGGGGTACACCCTGGACGGGTCGCAAGTCGATCACAGGGCCACATAGAGACAAACCAGACAAACCACCATTCACTCTCACTCACACCTAGGGACAATTTAGAGTTACCAATCAATCTAACATGCATGTTTTTGGTCTGTGGGAGGAAACCGGAGTACCCGGAGGAAACCCATGCATGCATGGAGAGAACATGTAAACTCCACCCAGAGAGGCCCCCAGACCGGGATTTGAACCAGCAACCTTCTCACTGAGAGGCAGCAGCTCTACCAGCTGCGCTACCATGCTGCCCCAATCCAATCTCACTTTACATAAGAAGAATGTAATCTTCATTTTTTTAATGATTATTTATTAAGTCTTTAAAATCCTTTACATTTTAAGTATGGAAATTTTAAAAAAAATAGTTTAAAATGCTTTATGAGTGTTTTCTCCCCAGCATTCATACAGTTCTTATAAGAAGTATTACCGTAATTAAACTTTAACTATAGAATCATAATGAACTTTAGCCTTGTCTTGAGAAAGGGTGGTTCCTTGGAACTGCAAATAATCCACAGTTGACAGTGTGTTTGAGGATGATGAGGGGAGGCAGTGTAAGGGGGTTCTCCTGAAGTCCGTCATCTCCACTGTCTGGCAGGACCCAGCACTTTGTTTCCATTCAGGCATTCAGAGATTAAATTTTAACTGTTGCTTTTTTATTTGTTCCATTTTAGATTTCCTCCCTGGCAACAATTGGGGGCCAAGACTCCAAACGAGTGACATGGAACATCCTGGCTTACATGTTCACAGATGATGTTGGGAAAATGATAAATTGGAAAGGTGTCAATGGGAAGAAGTCCTTCAGCCAGATGGCATCTAAAACATTGCTCAATCGTAAGTATTATTAAGGAATGTTTTAAAAAATAAACTTCTCATGTAGTCTTGGCATGTTTTTCTACAAACACAAACATGATGTATTAAATCAAACTAATTTTTTTTTTTAAACTTCTCAACCAACATCTCAAAAATATCCATCAGTAAAATATGACTTATCTTCTCAAATGTTGGTCTTCTATGACAAAATTCTGTAACATTCATACTGTCATAACATAGTGACAGTATTAACAAATATGTGAGAAAAAAAACTTAAATTTACATGCTGTTTCAACTCAGCAGAATGTAACAAATGGCTCATAAACAGGACCTGCAGACCTTGAAGACATGTTGATGGGGTATTTCAGCCATGTTACTACTACTACTATGCAACTACTGCTTAAAACATTGCATGATTTCCAACATATCTAGAAAATAACATTACAAAAGTTGCTAAATGAATTTCCAGAATTGCATTTTTTTTATTCCCTCCTCCGTAAATGGAAGCATCTTATATTTTTATTGCATTTGCTGCAGCATTTAAAGGGAAAGGTTATGCTCCCGTAGCCTGGCCCTCGCCTTCCTGCACAGCTCCGCTCAATTCTCATTTCCCTTCACTGCACAGTCTGGGACTTCTCTCATTAACAACCATTTCTCCGGCAGATTTTTGTTCGGACTAATCAGAGAACAGAAGGGACGGAGTTTTGGACCCTAACCCACGCCCCCACCTGTCCCAGCGCGCAGAGCCCTATAAAAGGGCTCTGCCAGCGCGCAGTCAGCGAGCACCGGCATGTTCTCATTCAAATAGAATAGAATATATCTTTATTGACCTTGACATTGCACCGGGGCACAAAGACAACGTTAATGATTACGCACATTCATCATAGGATAGGGACGAGCGCACGAAGTCGCAGCAGTATAAAAACCGCGCCACCACAATCAGATATGGAAAAAGGAAAGACACAATAGGTATCATTTGTGTTATTCAAAAAGAGAGTCTATCAAAGATTGCCTGAGGACACTCCATGATAAAGTCCCAAAAACTCTAACAGCATTAAGCACATCACACGAGACATAGTTGCAGTTTTGACGACAGGCGGGAGGAACAGTCTGTGTGTATTTGTTCAGATAAGAGCAGTTCGCTGGTCTCAGAGCTCGGCTCCAACCGAGAACGCACACACAGAAACCTCTTGGGGGAGGGGGGTTGGGAGGGCAGCGGGCCCTTCAGCTCCCAGCTCAGGAGAAGATTTGTAGGCAGCCTTCAATTCAAGGCCAGAGACCAGATTAGATTTGTTGCTTATTTTTTCAGTCAGACCACAGTGTTCTTTTTACTGCAGTCTTTTAGTCCAGGTGCAGCTTCTGGGTCCAAATCGCCGAATCGAGTCAGGTTCCGAGCTAAAAAGATCCTTCCGTATGTGCCCTGTTTGAATCCGAGCGGCTGTAAAAACGAGTCCCACACACCACGGTCCGCGGCAGCCGCCACTCACCACCGTGTGATTCAGCCCGCACAACAGCTGGGAAGGTCATTCATAGCCTGGTTCAAAGCATTTTTGCTGAGCAGGAAGTCTCGCCAGCACGCCGATCGCGGCGGTCCCTCAGCCTTCAGTGGCAGGAGCCACCGGTATCCCAATAAATCACAGAGGTTCCACGTCCCCGACAGAGTGAGCGGACAGTTACATTAGCCTGCTCATCGAGTCCATAATGTAGCTCACCGCATGCGTGTCGAAAGGGCGCTCTGGCTCTCCCCGGCCAGAACGCTTCGCGGAAATTTATGTTATCGATAGTATCGATAGATGAAATGGCCCAGAAAGCAGTCCACGCACATAAATCCATCCCAAATTGGTTCGAGCGAGCGCTGAAGAGTTATAGACGAGACAAATGCAGAAGCAGGGAGGGGGAAACCAGCGAGGTGAGGAGCGAAAGGAGATGCGACCAGCACTGCCGAGAGCTGAAGAGGAAGAAAGCGATGCAAAGCGATGCAGAACTGTTTTATATGTGACACAAATTTATTAATTTCCCCTTCTTAATCCCTTATCTGGAGTTTTCTTTTGTTTTTTGGGCCAAAAGTCAAGTGATCGCTCGCTCCCTCCTCCTTCTCTCCCTCCGCTGAAATGAACAAGGAAATGGCTGAGGTTGTCACGAGAATTAAACTCGGGTTTTACGTTGCTGCCCGAGTCCCATCAGATTTTCTGGTCTTCTGGTGAGCTGGACCAGCGATCCATGGTTTTATTGTATTTTATTAAAACGTTTTATTAACATATAAACACAGAATTTCCAGCGCGGCAGCCGGCAGCAAGAGAAAAGCTGCAGGAGGCGGAGCAGTTGTCAAGTTCACCAGAGCACGGGGGGTGGCTCTGAGGGGAGGGAGCAGAATGCTTTCCCTGTTCAAAATATCCAATGGTTTTGTTCCTCAGCAGAGGCCAACGCCTCCAGCAAGAATCGTTTTAAAATGGAGAGGTCCCAGACCCTAGTCTGAAGCGAAGTGAAGACAGGGTCTGGTTTTAACCAGGCTAATACTCCCGACACATTAGAGGGAAAACACTAATTCATCTAAACTGCAAGCAGCTCTACTTGCAAGACTGTGCAAACTGCTTCAGAAAACAAAACATGCAGTCAGTCACCTGTAGTGCCACAAACTGAAGTCACTGACATGTGCTTAAAAATAGCAGATGGACATACAGCTTAAGGTTTCAATCCTTCCTTCCTTCCTATCCTTCCTCTAGGCCACATCTTCCGCAAACACGGCGTCCATTTCCACTGATATGCTGATGACACGCAGCTCTACTTGTCATCAAAACCTAACTCCACCCACCCTCCCTCCATCCTCACCGACTGTCTCAACGAGCTAAATCACTGGTTTTCTAACAATTTCCTTCAACTAAACAGCAACAAAACAGAAGTCATTCTCGTCGGTACCAAAAACTCTATTTCAAAATCAGAACATCTTCTCGTCCCCCTTAACAACTCTCTGCTATCCCCCTCCCCTCAGGTCAAGAGCCTCGGTGTCATCCTCGACACCACTCTTTCCTTCACTTCACACATCAACAATATTACTCGGTCTGCCTATTTCCACCTCCGTAATATTAACCGTCTCCGTCCTTCTCTCACACCCCGCTCCACAGCCATCCTGGTGCACAGTCTTGTGACTTCCCGTATTGACTACTGCAACTCCCTTCTCTACGGCCTCCCCAACAAATCTCTCCACAAGTTACAGATGGTCCAGAACTCAGCTGCCCGTGTCATCACTCAAACCTCCTACTATAACCACATCAAAGTCAAAGTCAAAGTCAAAGTCAACTTTATTGTCAGATCTGCAATATGTACAGTGCAGGACATACACAGGACCGAAATTGCGTTTCTCTCAGTCCCTCGGTGCAACAGTAAACATCTAAACATTGAAACACTGAAACATATAATAATAGACATAAGCATAAAATAGTAAAACTAACACTGTCCTGAGTTTTTTTTTTTTGCATAGTGGTATAAAAAAAGAGTATAAAAAGTATAACTAAAATAAACTAAAGGTTTCTAGCATTGACATTTGCAAAGTGGCAAAGCAGCGTATGAGTCAATGTACACAGTATATGTATGAGGTAGTAGTTGATGTTGTTGTAGAGGCAAAAAGTGGCATATGCAGTAAGGCACATTGGGCATCCCTAAATAAGACCGTTCAGAGCACACTGTATATGTACCAGCAGTGGTGTAGATATTAGAGTAGTGTAAATAAATGTAAACAGTAGTAATTACATGTAAGCAGTAGTAATAAAAGTAAACAGTATTAATAAATGTAAACAGAGAATGTAAACAGTATTATGATTATAGGCAGTGATGTAATACAGACATTAGTGCAAGTATGAGAAGTAGTGCAAACTGTATGAGCACATGACCGAGAGTTTAGTGAAAACCCGTTTGGTGACACAGAGTCTAGTGTTAAAAACTTTGTGTTGAGTGATAGTATGTGAGAAAGTTTTAGTGTTAAGGCAGTTCAAATGGGAGGGGAGGCAGAGCAGGCAGAGTGTTTAGCATTCTGACTGCCTGATGAACAGAGCTGTCTCTCAGTCTGCTGGTTCGAGCCTGGAGACTCCTCAGTCTCCTTCCTGATGGCAGCAGTCTGAAGCAGCTGTGTAGTGGGTGTGTGGGATCACCTGCCATGCGGTGGGCTTTCCGAGTGAGGCGTTTGCTGTGTAAGTCCTGCAGTGAGGGCAAGGAGGTGCCCACGATCTTCTCAGCTGCTCTCACAATGCGCTGGAGGCTCTTGCGGCAGGATGCAGTACATGCACCAAACCACACAGTGATGCAGCTGGTCAGGACACTTTCTATGGCACCTCTGTAGAAGGTGCTCATGATGGGGGTTGAAGCTCCAGCCCTTTTCAGCTTGCGGAGAAAGTCACTCATCACTCCTGTCCTGCAGCAGCTCCACTGGCTCCCGGTTAAATCACGCATTGTCTTCAAAATTCTACTCCTCACGTTCAAAGCTATCCACAACCTTGCCCCTCCTTATCTATCTGACCTCCTACAAATCTCCATCCCATCACGCTCTCTCAGATCCTCCTCTTCGCTACATCTCCATGTACCCTCTGCCCGCCTCTCCACCATGGGGAGCAGGGCCTTCACCTGCTCTGCCCCTCACCTCTGGAACGCCCTACCGCCAGACCTTCGAAACACCACCTCCCTTTCTCTGTTCAAGACTGCCCTGAAAACCCATCTCTTTAGACTAGCTTATCACTAACTTTACTAAATGTATTTTTATCCATTTTATATCCTTTATGTATTTTATATTTCAATTTGTCGCTGATAATGTTTGCTCTGTATTACACTGTGTTGGTTTGTTAAGTGTCCTTGGGTGTCCTGAAAGGCGCTTTTAAATAAAATGATTATTATTATTATTATTATTATTATTATTATATAAGGTTTACAACAAATTTAGATGTGAGCCTATTAAACTTTGCAACATAAAACAGCAGGCAACATCTAGTTTTTAGGAAAACTAACTGGCATTATCTTGTGTATCCTGTCACATTCCAAATTGTCATTATGATGGCAGATGATAACTTGAGTGAAAATCTGCTTTTGTGATTACAGATTCTGTCAGAAAGAATCTGGTAGCTCGTTCTTCCACCGACCACGATGTCTACAAGCATGCCATCCGGTGGTTCAACCTGGCAGCAGATAGGGGAACGTCAAGGAAACGATCCAGTACACCCGAGGTTCGCCCTGCTGAAAACGATATGTAACACGTCACATGTTCCAGTTCTATGTTGTTGATTTCCGCAGTGTTAGTAATTTGTTGATTTCAGCAGTGTTATTATTTTGTTGATTTCCACAGTGTTATTATTTTGTTGATTTCCGCAGTGTTAGTATTTTGTTGATCTCCACAGTGTTAGTATTTTGTTGATCTCCACAGTGTTAGTATTTTGATTTCCACAGTGTTATTATTTTGTTGATTTCCGCAGTTTTAGTATTTTGTTGATTTCCACAGTGTTAGTATTTTCATTTCCGCTGTTTTAGTACTTTTTTGATTTCCTTTAAAAAAAAAATCATTTGTACTTTGTACTGTACACTAAATACATTTATGAATTTTCATGTTCATGGTTTGTTTTTTGTCTATTATCTTGTTAGCCTCTTTTAGTGATGCGTTGGTCAATCTGGTGTTTGTGCCAGTTCTTAATTCCATTTAATTGGTTTAACACATGGGAGACTGGTGGAGGTAACTGTCCTGGTATAGAGTAGGGAGAACAGTACAGCATGGTTAGTGGATAACAGACGAGATGAAGTACCCAGAGAACCCATGCATGTACACGGAGAACATGCAAACACATGCAGAAAGACCCCTGGCTGGGATTTTAACACCTGCAACAGTACTACCAACTGCGCCATTGTGCAGCCTCAAAACTGTAAATTTACTCAGAACCCAATTTTAGGTCTTTTGCAGCTTCACAATAAATTATTTTCATGTGTTCAATGTTAAACTGGTTAGATGTATGGAGTCTTTTTGGAGCTGGTATACAAGTTTTTAGCTACTTCTCTCAATTCATGATAAATAAAGGTTCTGGACCAAATTAGTCCACCTCCGATATGAGTATCATAAACGGGTCCAAAACAGATCCGGGCTGGATGAAGCGTTCTATGGCAGATCCAAAACAGATCCGGGCTGGATGAAGCGTTCTATGGCAGATCCAAAACAGATCCGGGCTGGATGAAGCGTTCTATGGCAGATCCAAAACTGATCCAGGCTGGATGTACCCAAAAACCCTCTTTAATGATTGGATCCGGATAGGGTTTGGGCCATATCCGATCTGGATCTGTGATCCTTATCGGATCCGTTTCGGTGTGCAAGTGGACTCCAATCCGGATCCGTTTTAAGCATCCGTTTCGGATCCTACGCTAGATCCGGAACAGACCCGGTCCAGAATCCGTTTGCTATCTGGGGAAGATCATTAGAAGAGGAAGAACGGACCGAGCCCAGGTGTGACTGCGCAGAGGGAGTCCAGAACCAAGCATCAGTTCTGAGCTCTGGAGAACACAAGAGGGTGTGGATGTTGACCCTAGAAGGTAGATTAATGGAGGAAAATACATGCACAAAAATGTTCACATGTTCACGGCTGAGACAAGCTGGTCTGAGAAGCTCAGTCTTCACCTCCTTCGACAGGTGTGCAGTGGAGAGCATCCTGTGCTCCAGCATCAACGTGTGGCATGGAGGCTGCACAGCTGCAGAAAGAAAAGCTCTGCAGAGAGTGGTGAAGGCTGCACAGAAGATGTTGGAGTCAGTCTCCCCACCATCACAGACATCTACACCTCCAGATGCAGGAAGAGAGCCACCTGCATCATGAAAGACCCCACTCACCCAGCACACACACTTTTTGCCCCACTCCCCTCAGGAAGGAGGTTGAGGAGCATTAAGTGTAGAACCACTAGACTGAGGAACAGCTTCTACCCTGAGGCTGTTAGACTCATGAATAAATAACCAGAATAATCACTGTGAAATATCACATCATGTTGCTGCTGATCTGTTTCATGTTGCTGTGTTCATCTGTTACCATCTGCATACAGACTCATGTTCGTGCTGCTGTTTGGAGTAATGTTTTTCTATGATATTAGTGCTTAGTGTATTTTTAGTTGATGTTTTTCTTAGTTCATATCTTAGATGTTATTACTGTTTTTCTCTTACATTTTATTGTTGGATGTAACTGGGACCCTGTGTACATACTCTTGTTTCATCACATGTACCACATGTGGTGCAAATGACAATAAAGATGATCTGACTCTCTGACTGACTTACTGCTCCTATCACAGCTTGATCACAGTTTTATCTGCTAAATTCCACTTCATGGGTTATCCTGATGCATGCTCAATAATCTAGGTAGAAAAATCTAAAAAATCTAAGTCTGGTCCTCTGGACATTCAAAAAGCAAAACAAAGCAAAAAAAATGTAGAAACGTTTCGTCTTTCGTCCGAAAGACTTCCTCAGTCTGAGAAGCTGTATTCAGCTCAGTCTTATAAATAGCACCCTCTCACAGTGGATCAACCAGTTGGCTGATGACAGCCGAAACCAGCTGCTCACATGATCAAGGAGGACCATCAGCCTAACGATGGATCGTTAGCACCCTGATGGTTGTTTGCTATTCACAGAGGGCTGAGTGATACTAGCAATAACAGCATTGTAAGAGGGGGACAGTTGAACCCGGAGGCCTCCACCCCTGTTTAATGATGGACGGTTTCTTTTCACAAAGATGGCCTCCTTTACTCCTCTCTCAAACCATTGTTCCTCTCTATCAAGGATGTGAACATCTTCATCCCTGAAAGAGTGACCGCTGGCCTGGAGATGAGTGTAGACCGCAGAGTCCTGACCTGATGATGTTGATCTTCTGTGCTGGGCCATCCTTTTGGCCAGTGGCTGTTTAGTTTCCCCGATATAAGACTGATCACAGCCCTCCTGACACTGAACAGCATACACAATATTACTCTGTTTGTGCCGGGGGACTGGATCTTTGGGATGAACCAGTCTTTGCCGTAATGTATTTTGGGGTTTAAAAGCCACTGGGACGTTGTGTTTAGAAAATAAACGTCTCAATGTCTCTGAAACTCCCGCAACATACGGAATGACCACTGGTCTGGGTCTGGGTTCCTTCTTTTCACCTGATGGCTGGCTGGAGTCCTGTTTGGGTTTCTTCTCTGCTTTCAGGAAGGCCCAGTTAGGATATCCACATTTCTCTAGAGCCTGTTTTGTGTGTGATTTCTCCTTCTGTCTGGCTCCTGAGTTAGTGGGGACGCTGTCTGCTCTGTGGTACAGAGTCCTGATGACTCCTAACTTGTGCTCCAGAGGGTGATGGGAGTCAAACTGTAAATACTGGTCTGTGTGGGTGGTATTGCAGTACACCTCAGTTTGTAAATTTCCTCTATCAGTGTGAACTTGATACTGTATATTTAAACACAGAGTTGATGTGATCAGTGAAATGTTGGACTTCCTGAGATTTAATTTTAACCCAGGTGACGTCAACATACCTGAACCAATGACTTGGTGGTCTCCCTGAAAAGGACGTCAAGGCTCTCTTTTCTACCTCCTCCATGTACAGGTTGGCAACAATAGGAGAAACTGGAGACCCCATAGCACACCCATGTTTCTGCCTATAATATTGCTCCCCATATGTGAAGTAGGTTGACTGCAGGCACAGTTTCAAGAGTTGACACAGTTGTTCTGTGGAAAGTGTGGTCCTGCTGCTCAGAGTGGTGTCTGATTTTAACCTTAAACAGACCACCTCTACTGCCTCATCAACAGGAATGCACGTAAAGAGTGATGTGACATCAAAAGAGACCATTGTTTCATCCATTCCATGGACATTAAGATAAAGTATGTACGTATTAGTAATTTGAGATAAAACGTTTTGCACTCTTTCATTTTCATTTGTCCACATTGTACTTAAGAAAACACGCAGATTGTTAATAATAATTCAATGATTGTTCCACATCTCTTGGTTTTTGCAATGCTAGAATTGAAAGGACAAGATTGTGACCTAAGGCACACAACCATCTTTTTCTGTTAAACAAAAGGAACAGTTGAGTACGATAATAGTTTTTACGTTTACTGTCAATGGCATGAAAGTGGCAATAAAATAAATGGGAATTTTAAAAAACTTGTGCAATTTGTGCATTCAATGTGAATAGCATTTTAAAAATTCTTACATGTATTGAATTAACATTAAAAAGCAGTAAATTTGGTTGGTTGCTTTCTGTAGAAACCTAGACTACAGAGCTGAATCTCACCAGAATCTGTGGATAAAATTAGATGAATTTATTTTAAAACAGGCCTTTAAAATTCCATTAAATGTACAAAAAAATAGGCATTTAATTGGCATTGAAAGGTATTGCATTTGACAGGCTGATTTCCTGCCGAAACTGCTGATGTTGCAGTAGAGTTTCAAATTTTAAACTGCATTGTTGTCTAGAAAATTTGGATTTGAATTGATCTGCATACCCATACGTTGAAATGTGACATGACTACAGAAATAACTTAAAAAAGGCGACATTATTATAAAAATGACTATTTAGAATGAAAAGTTATGTTCAAAATTGAACTCTACAAATGAACCAATGTTGTCATTTTGGCTTCATATACAAAAAACAGCTTTATTTTATTTATTTATTTAATTCAAATATAATGTTGTCATTAAATGCCAAAACCATACTGTGGATTGTCTATTTCATACATAGACAAGCCACTGTGTTAATTTAATACTTTTTACTTTTGTTAAAGATGCAATGTAACTTTGTAATGCAGTCTGTAACTTTTCTAATATATTTTTAACATATTTCTTCACTCTGTCACTATCTACTGACAGACTGATGTTAGACAAAGTAATCTCTGAAAAAAAACGATAGTCCCCTTGCTTCTCTATCAGCATTTATAAAAACACTAAAAACACAGAGTGACCCGGACAATGACCAGCCAATCAAAACAGAGTTGTTTGTCACGCCCCAACCCACGCCCCCGCCTGTCCCAGCCCCAGCGCCGCGCACGTTCTCATTCAAAGGATTGCAAAGCGATGCAGGACTGTTTGTATGTGACACAAATGTATTAAATATCCCTTCTTCATCCCAGAGCTGGACTTTTCTTTTGTTTTTTTGCCAAAAGTCAAGTGATCGCTTCATCCTTCACTGACAGGAATGAGGAAGTCACGAGCGAATTAAATCATGTCCAACTTGGCTGCGTGAAGCTCTGCTGATTTCAGGGTGTTTTTGTGTTGTTGGACCAGTGCTTCATGGTTTTATTATATTTTTTAGAACGTTTTATTAACATATAATCACAGAACTTTGCAGTGTCTGCCACAGGACATGTAGTGGGGGCGGAGCATTCCAGACCTGCACTGACAGTGCAGTGCACTGTAGGACCAGTGCTTAATGGTTTTATTTATTTTTTTAGAACGTTTTATTATCATATAAACACAGAATATTGAAGCGGCTCCGAGCAGACATGCAGCAGGAGGCGGAGCAGAACTCAAGTTCAGTAGAGCACGGACTGTGGCTACCCTCAGAGCCATAAATTAAGAATCGTTCACTCACAATTTCACACCACTTAGCATCGTTTTGTAAAACAGTAAAGAAAAAACAATTTTAGAAGTGTTTTTTATTTAATTAATATTGTTTAATAATGGTTCACGAATAATGTTTTAGGTACATGTTAACATATATCATTCAGTCCAGAAATTGTTATTATTTTTCATTCATTCAACCTTTATTTATACAGGTTAATCCCATTGAGCCTTGGGGACTCATTTACAAGAGAGACCTGAGTGATGACAACAGTGAATAACAACAACAACAGACAATCATAGAAGAGGCATACAATTTTTTAAAACAAATTAAAAAATATTGTTAATAATAATTGTTATTAATTATTATGCTGGTGAATTATTTAATAATTATTATGTATAATAGCCGGATCCTCCTCTACTTTCTTAGATGTTGTGAAAGGGGTGCCACAGGGTTCTGTCTTGGGTCCCATTCTTTTCTCCCTATACATCAACGATCTTTGCAGTGATCTGTCAAATGCCTCCCACCATTATTACGCAGATGACACCATCATCTATTGCTGTTCTTCCTCCCTCAGCCAAGCTTTCACCTCTCTTCAGGACGCTTTTAATATTATTCAGTCACGGCTGCAAAAACTTAGACTGGTCCTAAATGCCGACAAAAGCAAGTTCATGGTTCTTGCCAACAGAAAGCAGCAACCAGAGAACCCACCTCAAATTGGAACCCAAGAGGGAAAACAAATAGAAATGGTCTCCACCTACAAATATCTAGGTTTCAACATTGACACTGAACTGTCTTTTAAAACCCACATCTCCAAAATGGCCACTAAACTCAAACTGAAGCTAGGTTTCTTCTTCAGAAACAAATCCTGCTTCTCATGCAAAGCCAGGAGAACATTAGTAGCTGCAACATTCATGCCAATACTAGATTATGGTGACGTGCTGTACATGAGTGCTGCATCAAAATACCTACAGTCCTTAGACTCCATTTACCACGGTGCCCTTCGGTTCATTACTGACTCCAGTTATCGCACTCATCACTGTGAGCTTTACGTAAAATCTGGCTGGTCATCTCTCAGCACTCGCAGATACACTCACTGGATATCCTTCATCTACAAGACCCTCCTAAACCTAGTCCCGTCATACCTCACCTCCTTAATACAAACATCACACAGTCATTACTCCCTGCGCTCTAACGATTTAGTCCTCCTGTCAGTTCCTCCTGTCAGAACTGAACTAGGAAAAAGAGCGTTCAGCTTCGCCGTCCCCTCAGCCTGGAACAACTTACAGAAAGATCTGAAACTATCAACATTCATCTCTCCTGGATCCTTTATGTCAACCGTAGTAGAAAATGTCATCAAGAAACTTGACCATTGCAGATGTTTCTAACCATTACTTATCCAATATACATGTCATTGTTGATTTTTTAAACTTTATTTACCCAACCGAGGTCTGTCTGCTTGTTTTGTATATAATGTATATAGAAATCTGTCATATCCTGTTGGTTTTGAACTGTCAACATCTGTTTACTGTGATTGTAGTTTTCTTTATTTTCTTTTTGATAAGTGCAAATGCCTATTGCCAATGTGACGTGTGCTGCTGACCACTTGACCAGGTCACCCTTGTAAAAGAGATCTCGATCTCAACGGGCTCTACCTGGTTAAATAAAGGTGATTGATTGATTGATATTATTATCAATAATTATTATTATTAGTGTTAATGTTATTGTCGTTGTTTTTTACTCATATTTGACCCAAATCATCAAAAAAATAAAGGCGAGGGCCAGGCCAGTAAATCGCTAGTGGTAGAGTTTTATTTTGAAAATCTACCCCGGAAATCATTTCAGTCCGACGTCAGTCCTGAAGCTGTTCTGCAGCGGGTTGAACTTGTTTGCAGTAATGTAATCGGTTTTAACAGATTTTAAGGATGTTTCCTTGTCCTAAACGATTAGAAGTGGAACTGGAGCATTCAGGTTTGTTTCCATTTTTTATTTTTTTTTGTTTACCTCGACGTCCGTGTGAAATATCTGTGCTAAGCTAACGTTAGCTAAAGCTTACCGTAATAAATTTTATGACTGAAAGAGACAGTTTGTATGTAGGTCCTCGAATGATTGTTTTTAATTGTATAGCATGAGTGAACTGATGAATACAATTTTAATTATTTCAATGTTTAAGAAATAGATTTAGTTTAGCATTTCGTGTTGGTAAAAAGAAAAAGAACATTTAATTTAGTTAATTTAAATTATTGTGCTGCTTGTCATGCTAAAATGTGATAAATGTTCAGTTAAAACATCTAAGAATCCCTTTGTTGATTATAAAATTATTATTATTAAAATTCTTACCAGTGGTATCTTTGACAATTTTCATAAAGTTATTGTAGTAAAAAAGCTCAACGCATTAACTTTTCTTTATGCTGATCACCAGAAGACAATCAGACACTTTAGAATTGTGTTATCATGTAATAAATCATATAATAAAGTTATTTGTGTAAATAAAGAGCTGGAGCATGCTACACTTTAAAAAAATGTCAGAAAATAAATGAAAAAAACATGTTCTATGGCTGTAACACATTAAATAGTGCAATTAAAAGTGATTCTTCACTAATTTATAACACTCATTTATCATTCAACACTTGCTCTTCTGAAGGGTGGGACGTCTCCTCGGTCTCTGCTTTGCTTTTGCTTTGTCTTGTCTGTGAAACTGTCTGAGAGCCTCGCTTCTACAAAATCTTCTGAATACAGTAATAACTTTGGACTTCAATTTGGTCAGTTGGTCCCTCAACACAACTGATAACATTTCTTCAAAAAGAAGACGGGCTGTAGGTGGGCCGATTTGCCCTGTTGGCATGCACACAGCTGGATATCTCATTGACTTCAGTGTTTCCCCTTCCACTATACAAGCGGGGTGCCCCACCCTGTCAACAGAACTGAGCACCCCTCCTACCAAAGTGAACTTGCCCCCCACCTCCCACCCGGCACTGACATAGCACTAAGCTAGCAGCACGAAATACAGGCTCTCTAGCTAAAAAGCTAAAGGTGCCTCTTCCCTCATGCTGAACGCCCCCCGCCCCTGCTCAAAAACTGTTGGTACAAGCTTTGCTCAGACATGTCTCCGTCCCTCCCCATCAAGAAAAATCATGGATGAGATGAGCACCCCGCCATGGCAAGTTAACTAGGGGAAACACTGGACTTGGAAGACTTGATGATGTGTCTATCTCTGCTGTCATCTGTGGATCCTAAGGACGCATATTTAATTGGATTTATGATAACTGGTTCCTGCTTTTTGGATTTTGCTGGTTCCTGGTCTATCAACACAAAAGGAAGATGTCGGCGGCTGATCTGGACCTGGTCAGGCTGCCTGCCTTACATGATGGCTTGGTTCATGTCTCGAGAAACCAGACTTTTGGCTGAATGGATTAGATCTCTGGGATTTTTCTCAGGCACGTTCCATTGGTGTGGTCATTTTAATTTGGACAGTTTGGAAGTGAGTGGACCGACACAGACTGAAGGTAGATGTCATTAAAGTTCTGCCTGTCTCCAAAACAATCGTGTTTATCTGAAATTCGGCTCCCCGACTGGCCTTGACAGGCCGTCTTATCTCAACACGCTTGCTGAAGTTTTGCAAACTTGACGCTCTCACCACCTCCCAATCCTTTCACTGAGGAATTCCACAGACTTTTCAGAGGAGCACAGCTGAATAAACATTCTGTCATCATTTCAGGACTCTGGATTTGCCTCTGGCCGTCCTCGGCAGCCCCCCACCCCTCACGAGTGTGCACAGATCTCTCCAGAGGGCACTACTGTATATGAACTGAGTGATTCTATCTGAACTCTGCAGTGCCTCTGCATGCTGGCTGCTCACTGCCTTTGAGTCCCTTCCCCTGCCCCACCTCTGTGTAATGTCTGCGTCTTTATGTGCTTGTGTGCAAGAATTTTTTTTATTACCACATTTTTGACCTTCAAGCAGAGGTCAAAAATGTGTTAGGATTTTTTTTGTCTCCAAACCCTATGTGTCATTTTTCGCCACTTTTATTGTCTGTCCAACAGATCTCACTTGTAAATGAGTCTTCGAGGCCCAATGTGACTTATCTGTTTAAATAAAGGTTGAATTAAAATCTCTTAAAGTTATATATTTTTAATATGTTTGAGTCTTTTCTCTGGTTACATAATAATGGTAAGTTACATATATAAAAATAGTTTGATGACTTATGACAGACTGCATTTAGAAAACTAAACATATGCAAATAAAACTGTTCCAGACCACCTTAGAAGGTGGTATGAGTGATGAGGTCCTTAATTTATAATGTGACTGTCCACATCTGTATTTATCATCATCCAGATGCAGTTTGGTCACTCAGGATTGATGTTGGTGCCTGTCTGATTGAAATTGTTGGGTCATCACTTCCTCAGCTTCATGACCCACTCCAGAAGGAAAGCGCTGTATTATTTGACAAAGTCATGCCACACAAACTTTTTTTCCCCATCTCCCTTCAAGATCATAGCTAATAGTTAATGGCCAGACTTCACAGCTCAGAAACATTTATTGAGTCTGCACTATTCAAATTTATGAAAAGTGGCTCTAAAATGAATAAGACAACTTATAAAGACTACAAACAATTTAAACACGTGCACAATGTAAAGAACTTATCTTCATCAGTTTAGATTAGCTATTTGCAGCACCACGCCCTCATCAATGGTTTAGTCTTGTAAACTACATGACAATGAACTAAATGTCTTCTTTATGTCTCTTGTGTTTTTGTTTTCCAGCCGGCCACCAGCTGTTGGAGGATAANATAACGCAAAAAAAAACAATAACACAATGGGGGAAAAATCCAGTCTTAAGCCTGTTTGAAAACACAAGCCAAACAAGATTGATGGTGAACGCATTAGAGCAGGCTTTGGGTAAGAGGCCAAGGCACAGACTGTGGGCTGCACTGTACTTGAAGTTAATGACAAACCAAACAAACTAGGTTAGATTTCCAGCTTGACAAAATAGGACTTGTTGAAACATGGATTATATTAACATTTGCTGATGAGTAAGGGAAACTATAACAGGAGGGCATTTAGAATAACATCTCCAAAATGTTTTATTTTTAGCTTAAATGAAAATGTTGAAAATGCAGAGCAAATAAATGACAACAACCACGGGTTACTTGATTTTAATACTAAAAGTTTTAAGTCATAATAGATAAAACTTATATCAATTCAATATCAATTCAAACTCACTACTACTCCATCGCTTTCAATGCCAGCTGATTTGTACTGGATCGTTTGATTTATGATCTGCAATGTTTTTATGTTTTTCGTGTTGTACTTCATTGTATGTGTTGCCTGTTGCGTGTTTGTTTGTCCAGCACTTTGGTGTGGACTTGTTCCTGTTTAAAGTGCTTTATAAATAAAATGGTATGGTATGGTATGGGAATTCATAAACGTACCAGGGTGACTAGCCTCTTTTACTCAAACAAAAAATACAAAATGTCTAAGAACACACTCATACATCAGATTTATTGCTTGAACCTTCGCCTCTGAATTTTAATGCAGCCTTGAGAAGAAATCTCAGGTTTTTTTTGTTATTTTTTCTCCTTTTATGCCTTCTTTTTAGTTGGCGGGGTTCCATTCTGGTTGCTCCGACAACATAATTATATGTAGTTAAGCAAAAGCTACAGAGAGGGGTGAGTGAGAGACACTAGCTAAGCAAGGAGGAGAGCGAGTGCTGGAGCATGTGGCTTGTCATTACTGGTCTGTTTGAACTTCAGACAAAATAAGCAGCCAAGACTTGAGACTGAGCCATTGGTCCTCTGTACTCTGGGCTTCATGCTTCTTGCCCCAGGTCTTGATATTTTAGTTAAAAACCCACCTCTGAAATTAACAATGTATACCATAAATATATATTTAAGTGAAATAGGAGTAGATATGCAAACAAAAATGCAACGCAATTGTTTAAAGCGTTGACATTCTAAATTGTGGCTCGATAACACGAGATATGATGCAATAGCTTGATCACCTTTCTGTGCTGGATTTCTGCAGTTTATCATCTCACATCATCAAAAACACTTTATAGTTATTTTAGCTCACAAACAAAAAAAAAAGTTAGAAAATGTATCAAGAGAGCAACCCCAGTGGCGATATCTGATCTCATCTGAAGGCAGATACTCCACCAGTCCAGCTTAACGTTTAAACTGCACAGCAAGCATTACACTTCAAACCCTCAAAAACCCAGCATCGTCTGTTCAGCCCAACAAATCCCTTGCACTTCACAGCCATTCACACCTAAACACACACACACACAGACACACGTACCACTCTTTCATTCCCCCCATCTTGATTAGATTACAGTGAGCGGGTCGGTGACAGCCTCTGGGCATGCCAGAGGAGTGGTGGATATCTGAGCCGTTCTTCAGTCAAGACAGAAAGAGATACTATATCTGAAGAGCTGACCTTACCAACCAAGCCACTCTCTAAAGAATCATGGGAACAAACTTGTCAACAAAGGATAAAACAATTAAATAGAATAGAGATATTTGAAAACTATACATTGCACTATACAATACTGTGAACGCCTATTATTATCTTTAGTAATATCCCCAGTGACCTCAGATATGCCTAAATCTACGGTACAAAAAAAGCTCCCAGTCTGTCATTGCACGTGTGTCAAATAAAATAAAATTGTTATCTCCGATACTTTAATAAAAATGAGTGGCAAAGCTCAGCAATGAAAGATGACTGAACACAGATGCAGTGATTACATTCCTTTCAATATAAAACCTCATATCTATCTCTCTGACAAAAAGCAGAAGTTGTGCCAAAACAGAAAAGGCTTTGTTCCCATTGTAGCTTCTGACCACCTACCAAGGGTCCTTTAGAGAAGCACTCACCCTGGAATTATCAGACCACTTCTCCCCCCAAGGCTCCACAGGCCTACATAGACCGCTGGGCCAAACACATCCTGCCCATCTCCTGAGAGATTATCCAACTCAATGAACACATTGAGGGCAGGAACACTGGAAGAAACCAGAGCCTGCTATTCAGCTGCATCTGAACCCAAACTCTTTATTCACACTCACAGCAGAGAGGAGAATGAAGCAAGGAGACATGCTGCACTTACGGGCTACTTCCAGCGAGGCGTTGTGGCTCACTGCTTCTCCTAGGTAGTTGCGAGCAACACAGACATATGAACCTTCGTCCGGTTTGCTCCGTCGTCCGTGGACGATGCGAAGGAAGAAGAGGGAGCCGCTGGGCAGCAGCATGCGTTGTGAACGAGGATTGTCCCTGTCTGTTTCCACCCGCTCGCCATCTTTGTACCACTCCACTGTTGGCGTTGGCCGGCCCTCCGCTTTACAGTTGAGAGTGGCAGGCTCTCCTTTGGATACAATCAGGTCAGATGGGTGCTCTACAATCCTAGGCGGGGTGTCCTCTTGGCGCAGCCGAGATCCTGAGAAGAGTTGCAAATCAAATGTTTACATCTACAGAACTGATACCAAAGGTATTTTTATACAGCTATGAACTTTAAATATTTTATGCAAACACATCAGCGGGTTTGGATGTTGTCAGTCCATACAATGGGCGTTATCAACTGTTATCATCCCCATATATAGCGGCAAAACTGTCCAATCTACCTGCATGTTTAAAAGAACGTTATCAGCGTTATTATCGCTGTGAGTAGGCAGCGTGTTTCCGTAAACCCGGTAGTGTTGTGTTTTTGTTTTTTTCAGCTTATGTAACCGTTTTCCTAAACCTAACCTTAAACCTGACCCAGAGGACCAACCCTAAACCTAACCCCCTTACCCTTGTGCCTAAACCTAACCAAGACCCTAAACCTAACCCAAGACCCTTTACTATAAACCTAACCACAAAGGTAAAGACGGAGCCTGCTGTCATCGCTTGTAACGGTGACAACGTACCTGTAAACCTCCTAGGAGGTACAGGAGGGGCAATCTGACCGCTACGTATGGGAATAATAATAACTGATAACGGGCATTTAATGGTTGATAACATCCGAAGCGGGTGAACACATTTAAGGGAAAAACACGTTTGAGGGAATATTTTAATAACTAAAGGTTACCAGATAGGACTTTCAATAGTCATTGGTAATAATAATAATAATGTCCTTTTTTGTCATCTGTGTATGTTTCCCATACACAGATGAAATTCGTCTCTGCATTTAACCCAACCACCACCAGGTGGTGCAGTGAGCAGCCATAGAAAGCGCCCGGGGAGCTGGAGAATTAGGTGTGCACTCATAGACACCCCAAGGTGTGTAGTGGCCGGGGCGCGAACCCGCGTCCTTCGGGTCCCAAGTCGGAAGCCCTGCCACTACACCATCTTGGCTCCTAATGAAACCAGGGAAGCCAATGCCAACCCATTTTTTTTCCTGTTTACATTTGCTCTAGAATTATAAATGTTTCATATCATTATATTCATTTAGATCACAGTATTCCCCATAAAAATAAATTAATACAAACCCCATGACTGTCTTTGATTTAGTTGCACATCAGAACACAGTCTTATGATACATTACTGTACATTGAAGGCTTGGAATGCATGCATTCAAGCAGTTCTATAATATTTCATATGTAACTTAAAAACTGAAAATGATTTACCTATTTCTCTGGTATAGATTTGTTTTCTAAGTTAGCAAACAATTATAG
The DNA here is from genome assembly GCA_038048925.1 of Garcialebias charrua. Taxonomy (NCBI): domain Eukaryota; kingdom Metazoa; phylum Chordata; class Actinopteri; order Cyprinodontiformes; family Rivulidae; genus Garcialebias; species Garcialebias charrua. The sequence goes on along the minus strand of JBBPBX010001155.1, from coordinate 78,750 downwards.
TCAATTTATTTTATAATCTACTAATGTTATGAGGGAAAAAGTACCTTGCCATGACAGGCAGCTGCATTATGAGCATTGAGGGTGAGGTTAATTGTTTACCGTGCTGCCCACAGACATACCTGCTTTATATTCAGCTTAGTTTGCTCAGGTGTGACCGATGATGATTTATTATTATATTTAAAAAAAGTAAAAGTCCTCCTAATTAACAGGCTGCCCAATCAATTGTTTCCATATAATTATAAATAACATTTTATGGCTGGCATGTTTGAAAAACATTTAGAAATATGTCTATGTGCAGAAGTAGTCGTTAAACCCTGCATTGCCAATATGCATTGTTTGATTTTTTTTTTTTCTTTCAGCTCCAGAAAAACTATACTCACCATGTAAAAATGAGTGCCACAAATGGGAAGCATGTATTCCCACATTATGTATTATAGATAAATGTACACAGACAAAATTTTAGAAGAATAAAATGTATTATCTAAAGTATAAAATGCAAGAAGTAGAAGCTTGGGTACACAATTTCGTTCCACACGTGATGTGAATGACAATAAAGAACCTTGAACGTTGAAGTAAAAAAAAGCCCATTTAATCTGCTAATCTGAAAAACACTCCGTAATCACAGAAAGCGCTTCCTCAGTAAAACACTCAACACTCCTGCTGTTCTTTGATTGTCATCTCTCAGGTCAAAGAACAGAAAAGATGATGATAAAATAATAAAACAAAAACAAAACAAGAATGACACACCTTAAAGGCTGTGTGACGAGATAGAAGATAAGATGCACCTCACAGCCTTTTTTACAAAGACGGGGCAGGAAATGAGATCCCACTACTGAAGCAGCCACATCTATGGCGTCATCATCCTGCCACATACACATCAGTGTCAGCAGTAGGGCAAAAGGAGTTAACGCTCGAGTGCTATCTCTGGTCATTACTATCACTCCCGGATTAGTCAGTTGTAACTATCAAACCTGCTTTGTATGCAAATGGGCTTCCTGTTTTTAATTCCTGAAGGATGGGACTTGATAGCTGTGAATGCACTGCGCTCCTACAGTCAGCGTGTTCATCAGAGGGAGACAAAGAGCCCCTCCCTTCTCACCATATCACCCAGTTTAGGCCTTTGGAACCGGTTCAGCACCAATTAAAGAGAGTCGGGTCTAATTGGAGGCGCAGGCCTGCAATTAATTTACCCAGCTTCCCGTGAACTTGCCACACTGCCTCATTTATGTGCCATCCACCCATCCCCCGTTTCTCAGAAAAAAATGGTGCTGAGAATGCATCTCCGTACTGGTGGCCAGATACTTTAGTTAGTCAGCAGAATTAGTGACAGCTCTGTGGAGAGATTAATAACTTCAGTGCAAATGTGTAGAGTGGTCAGTGAAGTAGAATTAATCCAACAGCCCAATGAAGGACGTTGTGATCCTAACTTTTAAATCTATGGAAACTAACAGTGGTGACAAACTAAAGTTAGGAATTGTTTTGTTATTATGATAACCACACAAAAACTCATTATTACCAACTGATTACATCAAAATTATTATCTAAAACAAGGATCTAGTCAATGTGACAAATTTACAAATATATTGACAAAAACACCACACACAAGACGTGTAATATAGTTTACAGTATTTGTTTTAGAAATAACTCGGGAGTTGATAATTAGGTTGCAAATGTGTATCACAGTGGCAGTCTATTTTATTTTTTTTTTTTTTGGAGCCCCAAAACACAAGATGTGTAATAATGTTAGTACATTTTAATGCATTTTGTATAAAATGACTTGCTAAGTCTTACTTATCTATTTAAATGTGCTACAGTCAAACTGTTTAATTATTATTATTATTACAAAAATAATACAATTCCTGCTCTTGAAACTGTGCATCTTTGTTTGATCTTTGGTCACCAATACATTTTAGTCTGTGCATGTTCAAAATTTAGACATTAAAATTAAATTTAGACAAAACATTTCTTTGAGACAGAAACAAACAGATGGAGAGTTATGGAAAAACATATTTAGCCCTTGGTGAGATTAAAACCAGTTCTGGCGCTAAACAAAATGTATATCAAAACCAGTAGCTTTCCAAGCTTCCAGGCTATTGGAGCAGTCTGAAGCCCAACTAGGCTACGGTAATTAACCTCCTGCAACCTGCTCTCATCAGAGCCTTTTGAAGCCACAGATATTATGCTAACAAGGCTAAGCCCATTAACGAAGCAGATCTAACTCTACTAGCAAACACAGGCCCATTCCCACTGCAACAACTTCTGCCACCACCACCCTTAACCAGACAAGACAGGCTCGAATATTTTATTAAAGAGAACTTTGAAGAGCTCTGCAGCTCCCTGCTCTGCCCGTACCCTTCCTGATTTAGACTGCTCCTCTCTAATTTGAAATAATTTTAAGTTTGGGGTTTTATAGGGGGACCATTAACTATTCACATGTGACCCATTGGGAGGAGCGCAGTGCAATGAGCAGCACTGTGCTAGATCACAGACTGCTCACTGCACATAATTACCCTAGATCTGCATGACGAACATGCAGACTTACAATACAATATACAACAAGATAAAGTTTCACGTTGCAGAGGACGATAAAAAGAGCTAGTTAGCAAGTCTAACAAGAGATGTTTGTGCCGTTTTTGAGAACGTGTGTGTTTTTAATGGCAAATGAGTCCGAGCGCACTGTTTTTAGTTTTCTACATTTGCCTTATAATCCATCTGTTTTGCTATTTTGACATCTTTTTTAATTAGTTTAAAAAAATCTGTATACCTCTCTTTGTTGAGTGTCAAAGGAAAGTCTATTGTTGCTCTTGTCATCATTCTTTGTTGAAACCAGGTCTCTCTTGTAAATGAGTCCTCGAGGCTCAGTGGGATTAACCTGCCTAAATAAAGGTTGAACATATCGGTGATATGATCTCTACAGTGTCTGTATGTGTGCATGTACTGTATGTATGCGTAAGTTACTGATCCCACAGACACTTTGAGTGACCTCAGTTTCTTCAGCTCCATTACCTCTTAGCAGGGGAAAAGACACAGGTGGTGGTCAGGATTGTTCTGTCATGGCACAACCAGCCCTGTGCTCCCCTCCACAGGTGCAGGCTTCTAACTAATGGGCCAACATCACTCCATCCCTGCTGCACACAGCCAAATCTGAGAGTGAAACAAAGAGATGAGCAGATCGCACACTTCACAACCGAATAAAGCTGTTCAGCGTCTCCACCAGCTCACTTCACTTCGAGCCATATAACCTTTTTTTTCCCCCAAAGTGCTGCCCTTCCTTCTCCTCTGCTGCTTTCAAACACCCTCCTTTCTTTTTGCTATCCTGCTCCCCCGCCCCCTTATTATTTTTTTATTTTTTTTGCTTGCAGACAGAGAATGTGAGATGAGCTAATGCGATACAGAGCCTCACCAAAGGGAAGCTGGGACTTCAACTGCAAGGATCTGATCGATTAGCGCCTGAGGCAAGATTCTCCCTCTCGCTTGCTAGTGAGCTCCGAGTTTCTTTTTTCTCATTTACTCATACATACACTTACACGTTAGAGTTAAACTATGCTTGAGGAATCCCTTGCTCGCTGTGGAGGTAATTAAAAACAACAACAATTCTCACAGACTTTTCTATCTTCTGAAAGAAATATTGGTAAGGAACAATGAAGTCCAACAGCACCATAGATAATAATAATAATTAATAATTAATTCAATTTATAATGCACTTTTCATTACTGAAAATCTCAAAGTGCTACACATATATTGAATGCTACACACATTCATAAACCGGTGGCGGCAGACTACCATGCAAGGTGCTTTCCAGTCCTACCGGGAGCAACTCAGGGTTAAGTGTCTTGCCCAAGGACACAACGACACATGGTGCGGGTCCCGGGAGTCGAACCGCCAACTTTCCGATCGGGAGACGACTGCCATTACCACTACACCACGGCCGCCATAGAACACACAAAACTTGCCTCACTCATCCATACAAAGAAAACCAGCGTCCAGAGCTACATACTGGCCCACAAGGATTCAAGATGACCTTTGGGCATGTTTTTATTTCACAAATCCAGATTTTATTTTTTATATACAAAAACCCTCCAGCCACTGATAAAGCAAGATGACAAGATTAGTGATGCTTCTGAAGAGGTCAAAGTTATGACTGGAAGTTAGAAATCAACCCAAATCCTCTGACCAAAAGCAGATATGAAGAGTCTGTAACATATCTGCCTCTCAGCAGCCTCGGGACCAGAAAAAGCCAGACAGGGTTATTCCTTAAACACAGCACTTATGTCCTCTGCAATTAAAAGCTTATGCACCCACACAAGCAAAATGACGTGCACACTTTTTTTTTCATTTATTAATAATTACTTTCAGCTGAATATATCCATACTGGAAAAACCGGGGGGAAAAATGGAGAGAAGCAGAAAGACAGACAAAACTGAGTAAAAACAATTACCTAGAGGCAGCAATCAGTTCCGGACCAGTGATTTTCCTAAGTTAGGGGAAAAAAGTGCCTCTGTTTCTCACAGCTCTTTTCCATGGCTACTATCTTGGCAGAGTGTGAAGAAGAGGAAGGCAGCCAGGCACATGCCCTTTAACCAAAAGAACTCACAGGGGAGAAGGACAGTGAAGCGATTTAAATGTGATGTCACTTTGGTCCCTTGAGGTAGGGAGACGGGATAATGTGTCTGCCTTAAATGATAAAACAGCTTCACAATGTGGTGCTATTCACTCTAATTCCTCCAATAGAACAAAACCAGGGCATGTATTTCATTATGCAAGCAAAACCGGGGTAATGTTTAATTTCCCCATAATAAAGATGCTCAAGGTCACAACATCTCACAACGAAAGGCACTAAAATGGACAGGTGTTGCGGCAGGCTGACACACATGATAACACCCCACATTAGAAGTCCCGCTAAGCAATACAACATGGATCTGTGATAACGGAGGCCAAGCACAGTAGGACACTCCCTATCTACAGCCCCATTAATCTGTGATTAGGGGATTTAAGAGGGATTTATGGCAGAGATAAGAGCAAGGGGTGTGTCCCTTGGGGGTGGCCAGGCAGAGACAGGAGCCATGCCTGCTCAGGAAGGGGCCCAGCCGGTTTAATGACTGAACCCAAAGGAAAGGGCAACCTTATAATGAATTAGAGAAGATAACAGAAAGGAGGGGTAAAGATAAGACAGATGTGGAATAAGGCAGAAAAAGCAAGGTACTGTACTCCTGCTGATCAGATGACACGAACAGGAAAGTGAAACTGAATCTTTTATGGTTTCAGCCGCACAATCCCACCTTGGAATGCACTGCACGAATGACTTTGCCAGTTGCATCAGATGAAGCCTGTTTTTAATGTTACACAAGGCTATCACTTACACTCCTGAGAGGCAGGATTAGAGCCCTGAGTGTGAGTGTATACGAACACACAGAGCTGGGGTGATGGATAGCTTTATAGCCACCTTCTCTCATCATCTCTTTGTCTCCATTTACCAAACAGAACAGAGTATTGTTACCCTCACTTGCACCACAGCTGTACTCGGAGAACAAATATCACTTCACAAAAAATTGCACCTTTCTCCAAATCATTTTTTTTTTTTTACTCAAACAAAACCTGATGCTTCTTAAGCATGAGTTTCGACCCTCCACTACAACCTAACACCACATTATGTGATTGTTTGAATCTGTTATTAGGTGTTACAGAATCCAACCCAACACTTACAGTTGATTACATTTCAATTGATGTTTTGAGTAAAATAAGACTCGGAAACGTAAATAAAACCAAAACAAAGGATTTTTATTAGTATGACTAGAACGAAGAACTCTACATAGGTTCATGTTTCTTTGAAATAGCCAAATCTGTGTCCTAAAGTGTACATGGTTTAGAGCAGGGGTCACCAACCTTTTCGAAACTGAGAGCTACTTTGTGGGTACGGAGTCATACAAAGGGCACCAGTTTGATAAACTATTCGGAAATAACAAAGCGTAAATTGATTTTTTTTATTTTTATAATAAACAGATTTTTAAGAACAGATTTATAAGATAGATATTTTAAAATATATATAAATACAAAAAAAGAATAACAACTGAATAAAATGACATTTTAAATGCAGCTTAGTAGTGAGTTGTGCTATTTTTAGAACAGGTCCGAGGGCACCTCAAATGGTCCTTGGGGGCACCCGGGTGCCTGCGGTTGGTGACCCCTGGTTTAGAGCAACATATTCATAATTTCATCATTAAAGCTGCTACAGTATATGTAACTTTTCTAACAATATATTTTAACATATTTCTTCACTCTGTCACTAGACTGATGTTAGAGAGGTAATCTCTGAAAAAAACTAAAAAAAAAAATATTGTCCCCTTGCTTCTCCAGGTGGTAAATAGGCATTTCTAAAAAGAAAAAGTGACCCGCCATTAACCAGCCAATAAAAACAGAGTTTGTAACCAGCCAATAAAAACAGAGCTTGAATTTGAATCAGCCAATAAAAACAGAGCTTGAATTTGAATTTCAGCAGACCATGGGAGAGCAGAGCCATATATGGCTCTGAGGGGGAGGGATCAGAATGCTTTGCCTGTTGAAATTTTTTCAAAGTTCTGCAGTTCTACAGAAACTGCATACTGAACCTTTAAGGAATCACATTACACTAAAAGTTGTGTTTTCGAAACAATTTGTGGATGTATACAGCAGATTGGAAGTACATGCCTTGTCGTATATTTTGGAGCAACCAGAATTTTTTTCAGCACAGTTGGAAGGAAATGTTGAGTTGTTTGTGATCTTCAGCTTTGCCGCTGTTGATCCATATATGACAATCTGCTCCTTTATTATAAACTTGAAGGACAAACTTGAAAGCACCTTCGAATCTAACTCATCAAAAACACGCTCAGCTATTCAAGTTTTATGAAGGTGACCTGATGGACTAGCAAGATCAATCAGAATTGCTTTATAACTGTGCCCGCCTTTGATCATCTTGTTGCTCATTTGTCATCTGCAATAAATAGATGACACATCTGCTGATGATAGCATAAGCGATTCTCCTTCCTTTGCTTTGGGACAAGGGTTACTAAACACGGTGAGCTCCAAAGCTCTGGAATAGTTCCACTGATGGCTCATCAGTATTTGAAACGGCTTGGATCTGTAGGCCTGGAGCACCAGCCCCAGTTCTGTATCAGATGGGAAACACATTTGTTCTATCCTGGCAAGACAGGCCAAGCAAGTAGACAGACATTGCTACAGAGTGCCTCTTCCAGAGGCTGTGCACTGATCCGAATCCAAGACAACAAGAGCAATACTGTATAACTAATTTCTAAGAACACACCTGACACATTTTTAGACACCATGGTTAAGTACGATAAAGGGGTAATGAAGTTAAAACACAAGTCTAAAAAGTAATGTAAAAAGTTCCACTTGTCTGAATAATAGTTTTACTTTATCAATGTTAAAACAAAGCTATGTTGCAATCTTTTAAATGCTGTATACATAGTGTTTTCAGATAGACAGTGAGCAGCAAAATGATAAAAGTAAACAAATACAGCAAGAGAAAAAATATACCACACAATAATCCATTTTAGCACAAACCCAAGGGACTCAATTAAGAGTGAGATGTAGCTCTTCCTGGTGTCAATCTGCTCCAATATATGCCATTAGAAACAAACAAAAAGCTGTCAAACTCTGTGAAAGGTCATAAGATCATTACTCATTCCTGCAAGATAAATCCAATTCCTCTTTGTATCATATCAGTTCTCTGGAGCAAGCAGGAAATCTGTGGTGGAAAAGACTGCAATGCTTGTTAGGAAGCTGCCTGTCAAATTGGCTCTGGAGACCTGGCAGATGGGCTGAATGAAGCAGGGCGAATGCAAGCGGAGAGTCAGTCTGTCTATACGCGTGTGTCACTCTGTCCGTTATTCATCAATCTATTCACAATGTGCGTGTTGTCTGCAGCTTTCACCGACTCACATACTCAAGCTGACCCTGCATATTCCCAGAGACGACCTGGGAAGAAAACCCAGCCTGGGCCCTGATGTCAAGGTTGTCATTCTCTCAGCAGAGCAAAATCTCCAAGAAAACGGCCGCAATTAATGTGGAACCCAGATGACAGTCTGAGACCTTCTAGTTTCTGTACGCAGCGTAGCCAAGACTTTGAGGATGGTTGGGGATTACAGAAATGAAGCGCAAGGGAGGGAGAGATGACTATTACTTCTTGTTTTTCTTTTCTAGCATTGCTAGTTTTTAATGAGGTTTGACCAGTGTAGTCTCAAAAATACATGTAGGAAGCAGCAGTTTAGATGAAAGAAGAGTAAATTAATTAACATTTATCAGCAGAGGAAAGTGAGCCTCTTAGTGCGGATTAATTACTTAATAAATAAAACTAACTGGTGTGTTGTTGTATTTTTTTTAAAATAGTTTTGCAGACAAATGTATACGTATTTAAATAAGTCCATTAAAAGCATACAGTAATGGGAAGAGCACTGCAGAGCTCATCTAACTAAAGCTACTTAATGTAATGTTGAGACTGATGGCGGCTCCGTTTGGCGTATGACCTACAATATGGTAAGGTGGTCTGTTTTTCACACTGGCTGCAGGATTTTGGTTCCTGGGACCAGCTGAGGGGTATGGAAGCAGAGGCTGGACGGCAGTGAGAAACCAGCGACACATTCAGCTGGCACAGCCCAGCCAAAGAAAGTGCAGCATCTGGGCTCCCTGCCAAAAGAAAAGAACAGCTCTGAAGGGATGCCAAAGTGGATCGGGGCAGGCATAGCCAAAAAGCACCTAATGTTTTTTAAAAGTTATTTATTTGATTGCTGAGGTGATTGAGTCCTACTGCTGGACCAGTGTTCAGTTACAGGCCCTGAGAGAGTTGATGACCTTAACTGCTTATGTAGGCTAGTCTAAATGCTCTGCCAAACACATTACAAGGCAAACCTCAGACAGCCGGGTGCTGGAAAGGAATTTTATTTACAGCATTCAGTCAAGGGTACAATGGTAACGTTTGAGAGCTCCAGCTTGGCTCAGATCATCCTTGTGCCCTTTAGGTTAAGAGGGTTGAGCACGAATCACGTAGTCATGTTAATGTTTGCAAACTTGTGTAAGTGATTATATGTAACAGTGGCTCACATGTTGTAGCTATGGAGGTATTGTTAAAAAGAATCTTGGCTACCATAGCATAGGTTAAGACTCTATAAAGCCATGTGGCAAAATGGCTACGGGCCTGCTGAGGGGGGCATGGCCTAAGTCCAAGCAAATGGAACACAAATTGCCCCCAAACTATTCAAAACCTGGAAAAGTTAAAATGGGATGTAAAGCGTTCCATGTGATGCACAGTAAATATTTGGTCAAAATTAATGAGAGGGCAAAGCATGCCAATTTGCCTTTAGACATCCACAAAAAGTAGACTGTGCCCAGGCTGGCAATACAGAAACAGTTCCTTCCGCAGACAACAGCTCACTGGTCTGTCGACTATCCAAACCCCTACTAAGTTATCTCGTCAAAACAGTCCAGGTATACAAACAACAACGAATAAATTGCCATCTTGATGCAAATCACAAATTCATAGACACGATGTAAAAGCGTTCCAGTTTCTTTTTAAAGTTTCCATCTGCCTGTTTTCTACACTTCACAGCAGAAACACCTTTAGACATTTGAATTTCCTATAGGAAAACTGAGTAGGAGACAGTGACGAGGGGGAAGCAAATTCACACAAGGCTGTTGTGATGACGAATGTAAAAAAAAAAGAAAAAAGAAGGAATCCTATCATCAGGAGCTCTCCAGACTGTCCTGTTAGTGGAAACAACTCCATCTCTTCTTTCCACTTAAACCAATATGCATCCGTTCCATTCAAAGTTTTCTTTAAAAAAAAAAAGAATAAAAAGAAATCTACTGTAAAGTGGCCAATGGAAAATCATTTTCAAGGATAACTTTACAGTATAGTTTTCACTGGATCCATCATGATAAAGTGCTCTCCAACCATCTGTTTTACAAGAGACACACTCATAAGTGCCTCAGATACAGAGTTATGAATAAAGACATTCCAACCCAGCCTATATTTGAGTTTAATTGAATTTAAAATGTAAAAATTCCTTGAATATAGCTTTAGCTGGTCGAGAAGCCACTTGAACTTACAGATTTCCAAAAAAAAAAAAAAAAAGACCACCATAAAGCAGCAAGCAGAAACGGACATGGAAATAAACAACACTTAGATTAGATTATATAATAAGATGGGATAAACATGGGCAGTCTAAACATTCAGAGCCTGAAGAACCAGTCATACAGCTGGTGACTGCATTTGTTATTCAAAGTGTTCATTGTGTAGACACAGAAAATGGACATCAGAGGAAGAGGGACTTAGAGCGGAAGGATTGTCAACGGTCATTTTCACACCTGACAGTCCAGTAGACTCGGTTCGAGGGGGAACAAAATGTGGAACATTTGTTTACATTTCAGATGGTGTGGTTCGCTTTGACACTGCACTCAGTCGAGCCAACCTGTTTCCCTCCTCGCCTGTGGTGGCGCTGCACCAAAAACTACTGAAGCAAATGACACAAAAACCTCTGAAGAAGACAATTCTTCTTCTTCTTCTTCTGGAAATAAAAACAAAAATGCAGTGTGTCAAATTTTAGCGGTTTTTGGATTTCTGTTTTGTCATTTTTCAACTATGGATGTGCATGAGCGGAAGATGAGGCAGAAATCATGGAGAATGCGTTTTTTTCACACAGAGCGGCTGAGACGGCTCTGTATGAGAAATGCACGTTTGTTTTGGTTGTATTTACACAGAATGCCCTGCGCTGTAGTCCACTTCCTGCTTTTGGAGCGGTCTCCGGTCCGCTTGCATTCACACTGCATCCAAGTTCACTTCAACCAGACCGAGACCTATAGGCATTTAGGTGGACCAGAGTTAACTTTTTTTGGTCTACATCAGAGTTCGATTGTGCATTCACACCTCCCCAAATGAACCAGACTTTCTAGACAAACGGAAACAGGGCTGGTGCGAATACACCCTGAGAGAAAAGTTTAAAGGAAAGGCAGATTTTTTTTCATCATGTTTATTTTGTCTAGTTTTTTTTTTCTTTATTCATTCAACCTTCATTTTAAGTTGTAAAAGTTCAATTGTGTTTCTTTTTTTTTTTAAGTGCCAGACATCTTATCTGACGTGGTTAAAATGACAAATGCTCTGTATTTATGTGCTTATTTCAGTTGTGACATCCGATTGAGCGTGTCAGCTTTTTGCAGAAAGCAGTTAAGCCTGATAATAGAGCAAGATTAAAGATAATCTCCAAAGTCGGAGCAACAGTGTGTTTGCATGTTGAATAAAATAAAATAAAATCACCCATGCAGTTTTGTGAAACCTCTTCTCTGTGGTTACAACTGAATGGTGCGACTGGCTCTGAAAGCAGTACGATAACAGTGAATTTCAAGGTCACCTTCAGATTAATTATGTTTTCCAGTGATTCGTTTTAAATAGAGCGTATCCCTCCTACTTTTATCAACCTTTTTTATGATAGAATTAGGCCCCTGGACCTGTTAGATTAGGTTGCTGATGTACTGTAGCTCTGGGTGAGACTGGAAAAAATCTCTGAAACATATGCTGGTGAAGATTCTCAGTCATCCAGGACATGATAAATCAAAAAGGCGTTCAATTCAAGATCAACTGGACTTTATTTGTAACAGAAAACGTTTCGACTTCTGTCCAGAAGTCTTTTTCAATTGAAAAAGACTTCTGGACAGAAGTCGAAACGTTTTCTGTTACAAATAAAGTCCAGTTGATCTTGAATTGAACGCCTTTTTGATCTCTGAAACATATGATTTTCACTGCAAAACAATTAAAAACTAATGGTTTCAAAATTAGCGCGTTAATTATTTGCGTTATTTTATTTATTATGACGCGGTTAAATAAAATAATGCAACGATTATTTTGAAAAGCTCTCCCCGGATGCCGAATCTCACTTCCGGTTTCCGCTTGCTAACGCTGTTAGCGCAGGCACCGTACCTTCACTCACATGCAATCACTGGACATCTGCTAGCAATGATAACTACTGTATTTGGGTGTCTGGGTTTTTTAATAAAAACTAAAGTACCGGTACTTTGAAAATATAAACGTAATATATTTATACAAAGTTATGTTTGATCAGGGAAGAAAGGTTTGTCACTTCACAGGATCTCATCTATGACAGTACAGCCAAATGAGGAAGTAGAATCATTAATCAACTACTGTAATTAGCAGTTTCCCTTTTAACTGCTAATTTAATCTAGGGCTCGTAGCTTTTGAAAGAAAATGTCCCAGTCAGTCCTTACGAAAAAGAGATTTAGCATTTCAAAAGGTGAGGTGACATCATGTGCGCTGCAGTATGGCAGCACTGACGGGGGCTCCGCTTCGATTCGCTCTTTTTTTGTTGTTTCTATTGTTTTTGTTTAAACTTTTTTTTACACCTACACTGCACAGCCACACTACGGGTATGACCGCAGCACACTTTTAAAGTTTTTTTATGTCGCTGCCTTGCCATCGTGCCATCCTGCCAACGTGGTTCAATTCCCAGCCCCCTTCCAGTCTTGGGCTCAGGCCTGTAATGGTGACCGACTCCATGATCCTCCATCTGCTTGCATGGACCGAATCTATGGAACAGTTCGGTTCTGCAGGGAAACCTTGGATGTTCTGTATTTGCCAAACCCAGTTGTGAAGGGCAGTCATCGTCCGTTCCCACAGTCATTATCATCATGCTGCCAACGGCACCATGGTGGTAACAAGACCATGCTGCTAACAGAACCACACGGCTAACAGTACTATGCTGCTAAAAGAACCTCACTGCTAACAGTACCATGGTACTAATGGGACCATGTTGCTAAGAGAACCACACGACTAACAGTACTATGCTGCTAAAAGAACCTCACTGCTTGCAGTACCATGGTGCTAATGACCAAGAGAACCTCACAGTCAACAGAACCACACTGCTAATAGGACCAGGACACTGTAGATGTATTTCTTTTTTACTTTTGGTGCCTTGTTTTTGTATTTTTGTTGCCTGCTTTGGTATTTCTTTTTTTTTTTT
>JBBPBX010001155.1:30498-47704 GCA_038048925.1 Garcialebias charrua | reverse complement strand
ACAGCAAAACCCAAGACAAAAGAGCCCTTTAAAATGTAGAACTGCATTAAAATGGTGTTGTCACTATTCTATTGATAGTTTGCCAGACAGTAGAAAGAGGCAACCCAAAGCACATTTGATGACTCAAAGTCTAGAAAAATGTTCTCTGCTCTGCTCTCAGACATCACAGGACATAAAATGTGACCGTGAATCCAACAAATCTGTTGCTCTTTGTGGAACACTCCCCATGCAAGATGCTAATGCAAAAAATAATAATAATAAATAGATTGAAAATAAGAAGCTTTGCTGCCTTGCAGGATACTTCAGCAAAGTTTGGTGCACAAAGCAGGATGAGGCAATAAACAGGCTGTTGCTTTTCCGCTTGCCTGCTCACACTGAATCCCTCTATTTCCCAATGTCTTTTTTTTTTAATGGGCCTCACATTAGCATCTGTTTAGCGTCAGCCTCGGTGGAGCTGATTCAAATAAGCCTCCTCTCACGTAACACCCTGTAACATTAAAATACAGTCAGATGTTGGATTCTTTGCACCAGCAGATATTCAAGAAGTTAGCATGAATGTTGTAGGGATACAGCACTCTCATGTCCGTATGGGATGTAGGGCTCTCCACATCTCTCTGAAACTCTCAGTGTTACACCTTCTTGAAGCTCTCAAGGAGACAAGTGTTACAATTATTTTGAATTAATGGACACCAATTAATCAGATTGAACTTTCTTTTTAATGTGTGTTAATTCAGAATTGATCTACAGTATATTTTTGTCGTAATGATGATTTACTAAGCTGGTATATTTTAAATATGCCAAAGTTAAGAGAACACCTCAGAATGATCTTGCTCTAAACTGTCTGCTCTGTGCAGAATAACTGTCTTAAAGTTGACTGAACAATCCGTCGTATTTGTTTGAAGTGTTTTTGGAACGAAGGAAAAGTTCTAGACATAGTTTGCTTTCTGTCTCCCGTCCTTTCTAAAAACAATGAATCTGTTCTCAAAACAAATTACATGGCTTGTTCACATGCACCTGCATCTTCTGACGCATGTTTCTCTTGTTTGTCTACCCTATCATCTGTCACTCAAACTCACTCACTTGCAAAGTCACACCCTCTCTAGGGGTACGACAACCAATCAGCAGGAAGTATGTGACTAAGTCACACCCCCTTCTTAAAGGGACACTTCCTGTTTATTCTTGGAGTGCAAAGGGAACCACGAGCTCTACAACAGTGAGTTCTCTGGGAGAATGGAAGATGCATAGACGTCTTCCTCCAAGCTGATGTACGTCCGGCCATTGTCAAAGGCCCACGTCTTCAGCGAGGCTAACAGCACGTCAGCTGTGAGCCACCTGAGTATCCCAGCTCCAAGCTGTGAACTTTTCCTGGAAGTTATCTTGAAACCAAACCGGAGCTGATAACATTACTCTGGGAGGCCAAAGCAGACCTCATGAGACCGTGGCAGGATGAAATGTGTCGCCTGTAAAACGTAGCAAGGCATGCGCGTCTGGCTTGACTAATTTACTGGAGTCGAGATAAGAAAATCTTCACAAAGGTAAACGTCGTTTCATCACGGTACGGATGTCCAGCCGAAACCAAACAGAGGATGAGCCACTCTGGTTAACATCTCAAGATAAGATTCAACCATTTCCTTTCTTTCATCTTCCTCCTTAACTCCTTATGTTTGTTTCTAAATGTAAACTGTAAGTTTGTGCCACAGAAATAAGTTAATATAAGACCCATTAACTTGTGTTCTGTTGTCTTATGTTTTAATCTGCTGAAAAGTTAGTTATAAGTTGTGATCGATCAATCTATGTAAATATGTTGTGATTGTAATTTGATGATTTTGTTATTAAATGACTCTGCCTTTGGTAGGTCAACATAATAACGTTTCCTGTCAAGTTACATTACATTCACTGAGCCACAGATTTATTGATTTAATCTGAAAAAGTTGAGAACCCGTATAACTGATGATAAATTTGTGTCAGTCTAAACCTGCTCAAATCTATCATCTAAATTATAGATAAGTCAGCAAACAGACGTATTTATCTATATTATTACAATGTTGTCAAAAGGATGGTTCATTAGTTGATCTTGTTCATGCTATCATGTTAGGGAATGCAGTGCTATGGAAAACTGAAGTGCATAATACTTGTTATAAGCAGCAGGAAATATGATAGACAGTTCTACAGCATTCAGTTTGTCTTCATGCGTGACTGCATCAAATAACATGAAAATAGCTTTTTTTTTCTCAGCTTGTTCAAATGCAAGGAAAACACAAAGCACTGAGTTTTGTGCTTATTTGGCTTAATTGGTTTCCAGTCTCAGGAGCTCCAGTGAGTGACGGTCACTCTGAGCCAAGAGGTTCCTTTTGGTTCTGTTACTGTTGGACCTCTGCCAGTGATGTGGCAGCAGGACTCAAGAGGAGATCCTGAGAAAAAGCAGGTCACAATCAAAATACAATTCATGAATTACCTTTATTTGTTGAAATAACTGTACATTTTTAATCTGTAAAAATCAAAGAAACTAATATAATGTGAATTTAGGCTTTAGCCATAGAGTTTTATTTATCACCACGATCACGTGGCATCATAAATGATGGCCAAAAAAACTCAATTGATGGTTATCTGTGAAGAATAAGTTCCAAAATCAAAATTGTATCACCGGAGAACAAAACAATGATGAATTAGACATGACCATCTGATGCAGCTTAAAGGGGACCACAGATGCAAAATTCACTTTTTAATGTTTTTTTTTAACTCTACTTTGGGTATTTACTTCTTAAAAAAACAGTCCTAGGGCCAAAGAAATGCACCCAGTGGTATATTTACTCTAAGTAGATTTATTTTTCAGGGATATAAATGTCTCGTTTTCAAATCCTGCGGTTTGTGACGTCACAAGCCGTAGGACAACCCACCCCAAACCTGAGTCCAGCCCCTCACCTAGCAACCCCTGGTTAGGCTCAACCCACTTCAGTATAAAAGACGTGACGGTTGTTTTTCCTGATTTCATCTCATCTTTTGTTTAAATGTTCTTAATTTCATGTGTACAGCACTTTGTTGCAGCTGTGGTTGTTTTAAATGGCTTTATAAATAAAGTATAATTGTTATTTTTACGTTTTATTTCAATTTTTAGCGTATTAGCGATCGCTCCCAACGAGCAGCCGGCAGACATAAAACGAGCAGACCGCCGGCGAAGGGACCATCTGCGGGCGGGAGCTGCTGGGAACTGCTGGCTTTTGAGGACCGTGGGTCCGGTCAGAGGTTGCCTCATACGGATAAATTAACTGGAAACACTCGGTGAACTTTGTGTATGTGTCTGGACTGGAGCAGCGATCGCTCCCAAAGCGCCGCATGCAACGAGCGGAGCTAAGCGGGCGGTGTGCCGGAGGAGGAAGAGCTATCATTAGCCTCGGATTCGGGTGGGCTAATGCTAAAAGGAGCAGCTAATGGCGGCGCGCGCAGACGGCTTTCGGTAAGTTATCTTAAGCTAGCACTAACAGTAAGTCAAATGAGTAATAAAAAAAGAGCTAATTTTAAAACAACAACAGATTAGAGATACTGGCTGTTACAGAGGGCGGAGTTAATGTAAACAGATTTTTGAAGGGCGTGGCCTTCAGAGCTCATTATCATAAACCGGTCGTTTAGAACGGAAGTCAGAAAATGCATAACTAGAAAGGGGATATTTTATTATCTAAGAATTATTTTGTGTATTAAATTGAATGAACATGGTCTGGATAGTCCACAGACATACCATAAAAATTTATAAAACCAATATGTGGTCTCCTTTAAACATTAAAAAGGAAGAAAAAAACATTCATGAAACGAGTTTGAAACTAAAATCAGTCGGTTTCTTAATAAACAAGTGTATCATTAAACAGTCGTCTCTTGTCACTTCATGGCTCGACTTTTGTGGACTCGCTATATTGCAGTTTGTCAACGCAAATTAAACTATTTTGAAAACAAATTGAACAGGACACATGTGTTGTCAACTTTAATAGTATGTGATTGAGACAGTACTGAATGCAGTACTGTACAAGACAAAGTTAACAAAAGAAACTTTTGAATACTTCGGACAGGTGCAGCCATTTTGTAAAACCTGCAATAAACGAGGTACTACAGTACAATTATTATATAAATATCCAAAGAAACCTTCAGAAGTTCTCTGAGGCTTTCAGCAGTGCTCTTGGCTAAATGGTCAGCATGCTGAAAATGACAGAAGTTACAGAAGTTATGCATGCAGTTTGGCCATTAACAGAATGCTTGTTAAAACATCCGTCCAACAGTTACATTCATTAGAAATCAAATTGTTTTCCTCTGGACTGCAGCAATGAGCAGATGGATTGTACAGTTCTCAAGACCACACTTTGGGAATGGCTTAAAATTTTGAATTTTCATGGGCTAAAAATAATTAATAAGAAATCACTCAGAAAATTAAAAATCTATAATGTCTCGTCAGTATTCTACATCAATCTCAGGGAAATTGGCATTAACCAGGTATGAAAAACTCATCAAATATTATAAAACACGTCGTTTTCTTTGTCATTCTTCTGTGCCACCAGCTGCTAAAACAAACGGGTGATGCAATGACTAACATGAATCTGATCGATGGGGTATCTGGTGCTGCTGACCTCACACCACGAGCCAGAGCTGAGGGAAGCAGGTGCTCCTCAGATTTAAGGTCCCACCCCGCTTCATGATCGTTCCTCTCTCAACCCCAGACTCTGAGCCCTGCTGAGATGCAGTCTCACTGTCGAGCACCCACTGTGCCTTTTCCCACACAGACTCACACAACAAAACAAACTTAAAGCTGATTCTGGCTGAGCTTCATTTAGACGTGCTGGGGCACGGGTCGTCTCCTCGGCATTAAAAACAGCAATTATTTTATAAATCATCGAATCATCAGAGCTGCTTGGCAGTTATTACAGTCATTTTAACAGGGAGGGTTTGTTAGTGATCTTGGAGCAGTTGCTCTGCGCTCGCTCGTAAAGATGACTAAGTGATTTAAAAGACATGCTGAGAGTTACCTTGAACCATTTCCTGAGAAATAAAAACATAATCGGCTAAGAAATTTAAACTGTAAAAAAAGATGTTATGATAACTGTATACTACATGTTAGCACTTTGTAAATATATTTAATATTTGCAAAGTTTCTAATGGCCCTTATTAAAAGCAAACAAAGTACAATTTACCCCCATTCAAGGTGGGTCTACTTCCCCCTATTGCGGTCTCCTCCGGGGGTGGGACCCCCTGCCGCCGGTGCACTGATGGCTCTCGGCATCTGGGCTGGGTGATTGGGTGTGTGCCGGCCCGCCCTGGTGGCTGCCTGCCGGGGCCTGGGCGCCCTGGCTTTGTCAGGCCTCTGTTGGGAGGTGGTATGACCTCGGGACTTGGGGCTCAGTGTCCATGGCCGGATCTACTCTGGAGGGGCGGGTTGCCGGCGGGGTCTGTGGGCTCATCGCTGCAGCCTCTTGGAGTCTCTGCATTGTGGTTGCTGGGGGTCAGCTTCCCTCTGCTTCTCTCTGGGGAGGTGCAGTTGTCCCTGTTGGGGGCCGCTGTGTCTGTGGCTCCGGTCCTCCCTGTTGTGGGTGCAGATAGTAGGAACCAAAGTAGTGGTACTGGGGCACTAGGGGACATCATTAGGTGATGCACCGTTGGCTGTAGAGTGACGCTCGTGAGTTGTACATGTGTTCGTGTTCAAGAGTTAATAAAGCCTGACTAAGTATCTCCAAGTGCTGCCCGTCTGGATGGTGTCCACACTGAGGAGTAGGCATAACATTACATGGTGTCAGAAGTGAAGAAGCCCGTCTCCGCAACGTCGACGTCGGTGAGAAAGCAGCAGTTTTAACACGGCGCGTCCCGTGAGTGAACGAGGAGCTAAGCTAACGCCGAGTGAACGAGTGTGCTAGGCTAACGCCGCGTGGACGACACTGCTAAGCTAACGCCGCGGACACGACGAACAGAGGATGGATTCCCTGTTTTCGATCAACCCACCTGAAAACTTAGATTTCAGCGATTATTCGTCATGGCCCAACTGGATTCGCCGCTTCGAAAGGTTTCGGATGGCAGCTGGATTGGACGGTAAAGACGAAAGCTATCAAGTGAACTCGTTAGTTTACACGATGGGCGATAAAGCGGATGACATTTTAGGAACACTGGGATTGAGTCAGGATGAGCTTAAGAAATACAAGTGTGTAAAAGAAGCTTTTGACAGACACTTTATTGGCAAATACAACGTTATATATGAGCGGGCACGCTTTAACAAAAGATGCCAAGATGCTGGTGAATCAGCTGAATCCTTCATAGCTGCAGTCTATAAGTTAGCAGAAAACTGCCAGTATGGACCACTGCAAGACGAAATGATAAGAGACAGGTTAGTGGTGGGCATACAGTACCAGGGCCTGTCAGAGAACTGCAGATGGACAGTGGACTAACGTTAGAAAAGGCGGTGCAACAAATAAGACAGCATGAAGAGATAAAGAAACAACAACCAGTCGTGAGAGAGACGACGGACATGACACAGCAAGCAAACGTGGACTTATTAAAATTCAAGAAAAGAACTTTTAACGACAACCAAGCACGAAAACCACACGAAACAAAGAGCCAGAGTGAAGTCCAAAAAGGATACAAGTACTGTGGACGCTGTGGTAAATCACCTGCACACAACAAAGTGAACTGTGCAGCACGAGACGCAGAGTGCAGGAAATGCCGAAAGAGGGGACATTTTGCAGCTGTGTGCAGATCAGCCAGAGTGGGAGCAGTCCAGAAGGATGAGGACGTCGCACTGGAGGACGACAAACTGTTTTTGGGAGCAGTATCAGCAGGAGAACGCCCCAACAACTGGAAAAAAACGCTGGAAATCAACGGCAAAAACATCACATTCAAACTGGACACGGGAGCAGATGTGACTGTGATACCAACAGCCACCTACTCGAAAGACACACATGGCCCACTTACCAAAGCAGACAAGCCCTTGTGTGGTCCAAGTGGTGAAGCCCTGCAAGTGAAAGGCTTCCCAGCTATTTCAGCTTTAGGGTTGCTGCACCCCATAGACAGTGTTAAAGAGCTGGAGGCTGACATGAAAAAACTAAAAGATGAAACGCAAGAATATGTTGATAACGACGACGTCTTCATCATCGAAGCATCCGAGCCGGAGTCACAGCCTGAGGAGTCCTGCAGAGAGACCAGGAACCAGAAGGTTAAAGATGTGGAGGAGAGTCCGACAGAAACAGCACAGAAGAGCAACATGGAGCTGAAGTCTGAAGCTTCCCCAGCAGAGGGCGCCGAGGAACAATCCTCTCTGCTCCCGACCAAAACGAAGAGACGTCGGAAGAGGAAGCTCAGCCTGAAACAGAGACTGAAGCTTCAGATGAAAAGAGTGAGGACGATGTTGGAGACTAGAAGCATCAACCCACCTGCAGGAAGAGAAAAACTGAAGCAAAAAGAAACCAAGAAGGAACCCAAAGACGACCCGGTACCAGAAGACCAAACACCACAGATGGTAAAAACTGAGCCGGAAGGAAGTTCAGAAGAAAACCAGCCTCCAAAGAAACGGAAGAAGAAGAAAAAAGAGACGAAGAAAGAGAAGAAGAAGAAAAAGAAGAAGAGAAAAGAAAAGACTGAAGGTTCAGGTCCAGTTCCTGAAGACCAACCTCCATCAAAGAAAATAAAGCAGGTCAGGACGGGTTGTTCGCATCCCGCAGAGACTGGACTTGTAAACAGCATTCCTAGAGAAGTGAGTTGTGGCCCACAGGGTAGAATAATCCCTGCACAGCTCTGGGGATCCAGGTAGTTGACCGTGACCCCTAGATAGGTCAATGTTATAGTTGTTTGTAATAGTAATGACAAAGTGCTAGTATAATCTGTTCACTTGGTAAAAGCATTTAAAAGGGTGTTGGTATGTCTGTTCAGCATGTTTATAATTCAACAAGGACAATTTAAGTTTAAAGGCATTAGTATGGATGCTAAGCTAAAAAGGGGAGATGTTGTGGGTGCAGATAGTAGGAACCAAAGTAGTGGTACTGGGGCACTAGGGGACATCATTAGGTGATGCACCGTTGGCTGTAGAGTGACGCTCGTGAGTTGTACATGTGTTTGTGTTCAAGAGTTAATAAAGCCTGACTAAGTATCTCCAAGTGCTGCCCGTCTGGATGGTGTCCACACTGAGGAGCAGGCATAACATTACACTCCCTGTGTTACCATTGTGTCCTGTGGGGGCGGGTCAGTGGGTCTCCACATCCACTATAAAACATTCTTATGGAGAAATCTTATAGTGACAAGCATGCTCACACAGGTGTTTAGATTCAGGTGTTTATCAGATACACACTCAGTTGGGTTGTGGTGGCCACTAAATACAACTTGTATCACCATGTACTGTATAAAATACTTTCTACTGATGTTATTTGTATCATTATACTGTCTATGTTGTTTTGTTGTGGTTTCTCAGTTTTGTCTTTTTTTTTCTTTCCGCAGGTCTAAAGGCAGACTTCATTGATGTTGATGTGTGTTCTCTTTATACCTCTCTCTCTCCTTTACTCCTATCTCCTTTCCCTTTTAACCCTTCTCTCACTTTTCTACCTTTGTTTTCGTCCTTGTCTTTTCATCCCCATGTCCATTACATCTTAAACAAACCCAATGCAAATTCTAAAAGTTTTATTTATACATCAAGTGGAGCATAAAGGCCAGCCATAATGCTCTGCTTGTGAAAGCAAGTATGTTGTGCATCACCTCGACACTCAGACAATAATTCTGAGTGCTACAATGCCAAACAGGACAAGGGAAACAAAAAAAAAGGATCTAAAATTGATTATACATGCTGCTGCTGATTATATGCTGCTGCTGCTGATTATCCATGCTGCTGCTAATTATCATATGTTGTTAATTATCCAAGCTGCTGCTGATTATCTCACACTGCTGTTTATCTTATGCTGTTGAATATCCATGCTGCTGATTGATTATCCATGCTGCTGATCACATGCAACTGCTGATCTCATGTTTATGATTATGTCATGCTGCTGATTATTTTATGCTGTTGCCGATTACCTGCTGCTGATAATATCATGCTGCTGATTATCTCGTGCTGCTGATTATCTTATGCTGTTGATTATGCTGCTGTATTGATTTATGCCTATCTGCTCATCACAGACTCATGTTCGGGCTGCTGTTTTTTTATACCGTATTGTTTTACATTATAGTGTTTAGCGTATACTGTATCTTGGATCTTTTAGCATACCATTTGGTGTTTGTTTAGTATATATCTTGGTGGCTATCTTGGATCCTTATCTACTGTTTGTTTTTAATACTTTATATTTTGCTATTTTGCGGTGTAACTGGGACCCTGTGTACATAATTTTGTTCCACCTCATGTACCCCATGAGATGGTAATGACAACAAAGTTTACTTGAACTTGAAAATGTCAGCTGTGGCAGCCTTCCTGCTGCTGCTGCTTTTGTGAGACCACAATGAGCTAAAAAACTTTGAACAGCGGTCACTTTAACTGATTTAACTGCAATAATAATAATAATAATGAATTCCATTTATAATGCACTTTTCATTAATAAAAATCTCAAAGTGCTACAAAGTGTAACAAAGCAAAGATCAAAATAAAACAAGTGATAAAATCAAATAAAATCAATAATGATATCAGCTAAGATCAAAGATAAAATCATGTGGAGGCAGAATAGGCTTGCTTAAAAAGAAAGGTCTTTATGCTGCTTTTAAAGTCAACCAGTGACTGTGGAGCTCTCAGGTCATCAGGGAGGGAGTTCCACAGGCGGGGGGCAGCCACACAGAATGCTCGGTCTCCCATGGTCCTCAATTTGGTCCGAGGAATATGAAGGAAATTACTGTTCTGTGATCGTAGAGACCGGGTGGATGAATATGGTGCAAGAATGTCCTTTAGATAGTCAGGTGAAGTGCCGTGCAAGCATTGATGGGTAATGAGAGCAGTTTTGTACTGAATTCTGTAGGTGACAGGAAGCCAATGGAGGTTATGGAGAATGGGTGTAATATGTTCAAATTTACGAACTCTCAACAGAATCCTTGCTGCACTGTTTTGAATGTATTGAAGTTTCTGAAGGTTTTTGCCAGGGATACCAATAAACAGGGAGTTGCAATAATAATAATAATGTCCTTTTCTGGCATCTGTGTATGTTTCCCATACACAGACGAAATTCATCTCTGCATTTAACCCAACCACCACCACCAGGTGGTGCAGTGAGCAGCCAGAAAGTGCCCGGGGAGCTGGAGAATTAGGTGTGCACCCATAGACACCCCAAGGTGTGTAGTGGCCGGGGCGCGAACCCGCGTCCTTTGGGTCCCAAGTCGGAAGCCCTGCCACTACACCGAGCCTGGAGGAGACAAAGGCATGGACGAGTTTCTCAGCATCAGGAAAAGTCAGAGATGGGCAAAGTCTGGAGATGTTTCGAAGATGGAAGAAGCAGGTTTTAAACAGATGCTTAATGTGATTTTCAAATGTAAGATGAGAGTCCATTTTTATTCCAAGATTTGTAACAGAGGTGGAGAGGGGGATGTCTTGACCAGAGAAGGAGATTGTTGTTAAAGTTGATGTTTGTATCTGGTGAGGGGTGCCAATCAATATGGCCTCAGTCTTCGAGCAGTTTAATTGAAGAAAATTCTGATTCATCCATGCCTTTATTTCCTCCAGGCAGGCAGAGAGAACAGTGAGTGAAGACGGAGATAGGGATGATGATGATGTTCCAGTCCTGATGTAAAGCTGTGTGTCGTCGGCATAGCAGTGAAAAGAAATGTTGAACTGATTAATAATTTGACCTAAAGGCAGCATGTAGAGGGAAAACAGCAGGGGCCCCAGAACTGACCCCTGAGGGACACCACAGGAGACACTAGCCGTGTTTCCATCAAGGTTTCTAGGTGCGCATTTTGAAGTATCGCAGCAGAAAAGCTTAATGGAAACGGCAAAATGCGCAGTTACTTCCTGAAATTCGCCAAAAAGTTTATACGCTCGCTTGAGGTGGTTTTTGGGATCTTCGAAACCGAGCAGATGCGCAAAACGACAGATGGAAACACATTTGCCGACTCGTGCTGCCGAAGCGAACATTCACGTCACGTGACTGATCAGCTGTTTCCGCTCCGGACAACATGTAACATCGCTAAAACTAGTTGGCATGACAGAATAAATACAACTCGCCCGATAGCAACACGTACCTGAAATATTCTCTCCATTTTGACGAGATGTGTGGCCGGGTTCTGTTTTCAACCGCTACTTCCTGTTTACTGTAGACATGCGCAGTGCTGACGTCTGACGTAATGACGCTGACGTCTGACGTAATGACGCTGTGCGTGGCTTGGTAGATGCGCTACAAGTCAGTAGATGGAAACACTTCTGCTTCGCATTAATTTGTATTTACATATTTGCGAGATTTCAAAAATTAGCTCAAAAATCGAAATGAAAATGGATGGAAACACAGTTACTGTGCAACACAAAACTGCAACACAAAACAAAAGAAGTATAAGATGCCAGAAGGAATGATGTGTGGAAGCAGTTTAAATAGGATTACAGCAAGCTGCAGAGGTTTTATTAGAAAAACAACAAAAACTGTTGGAAGAATACTGGTTGTTGTGCTGGAATTCTGTGGAAACTGGACTCAATTAAAGCCTGTTTCATTTTATATTTATGTTCCACAAGTCATGTGTCTTGTCTTTACATGTATCAAGTGGATGAGCTGCAGATGTGAGGGTCTATGTCAGTCCAACATGTGGTTACATTTCAAAGGAGGTGCATGTTGGTTTATAGAGAACTTATGATAAAGGAAGGACACTTTGTGGTTTCATTGTCTGCTCTAATGTACAAACTGTCATCTGCACCACTTTGCAAGACTTTACAGCTTACCATAGTCAAAAAATGTATTGTGACCACAGAATTATTGGTCTTTAACATTATTGTGTAATACAACTCCTATTTTAAAGATGGAACCAAGCACACAAAAGACAATAAAATAAATTAAGCATGCAATATTAATATTTTATCCAGTGATTCATACTGTACTACAAAGTTTTACACTCCAGGCCAGTAGGAGGCAACACTAAAATCATTGCTCACTCATAAATGTTCACTTTAACAGTTTTAAATAGCCTATATGCCACGGGGGGGCGTGACGTACTTCCGGCAAAATGCAACACCTACCCGCCACTTCCGGTTCCCATCCACCTCCGTTGTTGCTAGCGTTAGCTCCTAGTAGCAAACCATGACAACGAGCCGAAACGGGAAGCGGCCGCGCGCTACCGGCACTACACGTGAGTACCGTTGTGTCCGCCCACCGGTGGGAACAGCTGTTCCGCGGGGGGGGTTTCGGCGAACATTTATCGCGGCTATCCGTAGGGGGAACGTCGCCATAATTTTATATGGTTTTATATGTGTATAGAGTTGTTATTGGTGTGTATGCCGATGTTTTATTAATTGTATTTAGTCATTTATGTTCGTGTCTTTCCCGCTAACCGGAAGTGCGCCGTCTGTGTAATGACTGCGGAGGTGCTGGAACGGAAGCCCGTGTCATATAGGCTATTAAACATCCTAGATTTTTCATTACAAAACGTTTTATTATTATTTTAAAGCTGTTATAAAAAGGTACGTGTTGTATTACAACACAAATCTTGTCGTCCACATTTTTTCTATTCTTCATTCCAAAAGTCAAAAATCTCCAACTCATTTAAAGATGACAAAATCTGTGACCCAGATTCATAAAAAAACACTTCTTATCCTTTCACTAGGAAATTGTGTTTGACAGGGGAAGAACAACTGATGATTAGTGCTTAGCAAAACCCCATTCAATCTTTCTCCCAAGTATCAAGAGGACACTCCAAATATGAATCTTAACTTTCCAATTTAACCCTCACTACTTAGCCTTTGCAATTCTGACCCTGTAGACTTGTGCTAACTCCCATCTCACATCTTATCCATGCTTCAGTGCCTCTTGACCACGTTAGTCTACTTACTATTCCAACCAGAATGGCAAATGGACCCATTTCCTTGGGCAGAGCTAAGATAAAGGGGGTCATGTTAGGGAAATGAAAAGAAATTGGATGGGGAACAGAAACCCTCTACTGTCCTTAGTAGCACAGAGGCTGTAAGAAAGCTGCATGTAGGGCACTGGTGCATAGTTATAACTAATTATATCTCTAGTGAATCACTCCTCCAGGCGTGGCCACAGATTGTTGTACTGGGAAATGAATCCTTACGCTACACTGGGGATAACATGTGAAAGTGCAGCTGGATGGATGTGTCTCTGCTCCCTGAATCATAATTTTTGAGGGTATTAAGAAAGAGAACTGAGTAGCATGGTACACGATGCTGCTGTTGTATCTCTTGAGTATTCAAGGGTGAGTCGATTAAGGAAATTGGTTTTCAGGATGGGACATCAAGGCCAAGTAAGAACCTTGCAATGATAGCAAAGGATGAAAAGAGAATGGGGCCTCCAGTCTCTCTCATGGCAATAATGACAGTGCAACAAATATAGACAGACTTTTGTAATTCTATGTAAATGTGGGAAAAGAGACATCCTGTGTAAGGATCAACAATATGAAGACAAGAGGTTATTAATGACCTTGTGCTTTCATGGTTTGTTGAAACCAAAACATAGTTTGTGTTCTTTCTTATTACTGGTTTAGTTGGCAAATGCGTAGCCTCTTGTTCTGCAATGCATCATCACTTAGCTTCTGATACTATACTTTATTAATGAAGACTTCAAACAAACTTTCACTTCTATCACTAGTTCTGTGATTTTTAAGCACACAAACCTGATTTTCTAGATTCCTGGGGCCTCATGTATCAAAGACTTGCGTGGATTTCTCACTGAAAAGTGACGTACGGTCAAATCCAGAAAAGTGTCTACGCACAAAAGAATCCAGATTTATCAAGCTGTGCGTACACCGGTATCCACGCACATTCCTTTTGTACATCACAATGAACGTGGAACTGAGCGCACGTCAGACACCTCCCCTGACACGCCTTCATTTACATATGTTAAACAGATGCAAATTACTTCCTGCATGTGTGAAGGACATGTTTGTTTGATCCCTGCGCGATCAGAAATCATTTCTAGATTCAGGAAAACAATGGATTTAATATAATATGAGTGAGGACAAACATCCCAAGTAAGAATAGTAATAAACTGTGTTCATCACGCAAAGAACGAGTGATTGTGTGCCGGTATTCGCGCGCACGCTGCTGTCAGGTGCGCCACCGGCTCATTCATTCATTCTGAGTGAAAATATTAACTTTGCGCACGAGTTAATTACCATAATTACTGTAAACACAGAGGAACTTACTTGGATGTTTGCTAGAACATAGATCTTCGTTTATTTAATAGATGATATGAAGAAACGAGTCTCTGCGTCTCAGTGGAGACTTTTCATGACATGACGTGATGTTGGAGTCTCCAAAGCGCGCGCTGCAGCCTTGTGCGCAATCTGTTTGTCTGTGAAGCTTTTACTCCCATACAAGTTATAAATGGTGTACTTTCACGTGTCATTTTGGAGACATCTACAATAAACACAGATAATGACACACCTCCACTGCCGTGTAACACCGGCGAGGGTGCACGCGCGCTCAAAGCGCGACCATAACTCAGCCTTTGGGATCATATGGATGAGACCATTCCATTGGACATGAATCGGCTTTGTGTGGACTGGACTGGCACAGCCCTGATCGACCTGCCAGCTCCCTCTAAGCTCCTGTGGAACCCCAGTTTCTGCACGTGCACGCGTGATGCGCGGCCCCTGTGTTCAGTGCGCAGCAGTGCCAAACTGAAAAATGATTATTTCTGAAAACGGCTGATAAGCCATATCCTAGATCAGAGAATTATATCTGTTTATAAATAAATGCTCTGCGTGTTACACTATCTATATCCTCCATAAGGCTGAATGTATCCGTTCCTGTTACATTTATTTTTTGCACAACTTTGCGCGTCCATGTGGATGTACTTGTTAATCGTGTGTTTGGTGGGAATATTAATCATTTTCACATCATGAACAGTTAATAGTAATAATAATAATAATAATAATAATAATAATAATAATAATAATAATAATAATAATAATGAATTCAATTTATGACGCACCTTTCATTAATGAAAATCTCAAAGTGCTACAAAGTGCAACAGAATTTAATGTCGATAAAACAAATAATAAAACAGTTAAAATCAACAACAGTATCAACTAAGATCAAAAGTAGAATCATGAGGAGGAAGAGTATGCTCGGTTAAAAAGAAAGGTCTCAAGCCGCTCTAACCACAGACTGTGGGGCTTCAGTTTTTCAGAAGCACCTGTAAGTGTCGCCAAAGGAACAAGAACCACAGAAACGTGCGTACGCCTGCTCGGGAGCTTGCGTGGATATGTACCTGGATGCGCATATATTCACGTTCAGTTCAGTTTTGTTACATACGGGGTTTTGCGTGGAAAGTGACGTGCGCACGTTTTTTGTGCGCACGCACGGTTGATACATGAGGCCCCTGGTCTCCTTGTTTATCAGTTCTTAATTTATGTTTTTATTTTCTACATCTCCAGTCCTTTACAGTCCTTTACTCCTAGTTTAATCTCCATGTTTACCTGCTTCTAGTTTCATGTTTAGGTTTCAGTTTAGTTTAATCTCCACATCCCAGGTTTGATTAGTTTCCCGGCCCTGTTCTGTTAATTGTTCCCAAGTGTGTGTCATTACTTCCTGTCTTGTCTGTGTGTATATATACTGGTACTCTGTCTGCCAGTCTGTCCTTTGTCGCGTCTTCCATGTCTTGTCTTGTCCTGCCAGCCTGTCTTGTTCCTCGTTCCATGGTTCATGTAAGTTTAGGCTGCCCCGTCAGCCCTTCGCTTTGTAATATTAAAGTGTTAATTTTTGTATAAATCCGAGTCTGAGTCCCTGCCTGCACCATTGGGTTCGTACCTGCCTTGAGAGCAAATCCTAACAGTGGAAAGGAGAAACTTCAGTTTAACGTCAGAATTCATATCAATCTTTTATTATAACTGACTTCCTGTAAAACTCTTCATTAAATTAAAAAGACAAACGCACCAGCCTGGAGGATGCCTCACATTTATGTGATTTTCTTTGTACTCTCAGCTAGGATTTCATGAGAAAAACATAAAGCAGCACAAACTGCATCATTTGTTTATTGCGACTGTCAGCCAGCTCGTTTCCTGTCAAATACATTTTAGACTTTAATCAATATGTGTGCACAGAAAGATACAAAACTAGAAAGACTTCAGCTCAGAACATCAGACAAATTCAAAGCTATAAGTCAGAGTAGCAAAGTTACATTATATTTTCTCTATTGTTTTAACATTTTTAAAGATTTTAACCTTGTGAATTGCATAGTATCTTGAAAGTATCTTGAATATGTCAGACAATCTACTAAATTTGGACTTTCATCCTCCGTTCCGTCATTGTTCATCCATCCTCCCAGTAAATGAGGTGTTCCTGATGTTCAACATGGGATAAAATGTATTATAACAGTTTGTACCCCTATGATTTGGAACCAATCAGGGATGACAGCACGGCAACACTGCAGTTCCTTCACCTTCTCACCATCATTATTTCCACAACTTGACAAATATAACAGCTCTCTGAAGTTGCCATCTTTTGTGATCTGTGACAAATGCAATAGTAGCTGCCAGTGGAAATGGAGGATATGGGTGCTGATGTGCTCTCTGAAGTAATACTCAGCCTTTCATGTTGAGGCAGAAGAACCAAAGACCTGTCTGCTCTCTGTGTTTCTGCCTGCCAAGAAGCAGACCGTAAAGTGTAAAGTGCACAAATCTGAACACGCCTCTCTAATCCAATGTGCTCACAGAGGTCAGCCTCATTCATTATGAATGGAAACTTCTGTGCAGAGCTTTTTGATATCAGGAAACAAGAGACAGTAAGTGGAGGGACCAATAATAATAATAATAATAATAATAATAATAATAATAATAATAATAATAATAAATAAAAATAAATAAAAATAACGTATTTTTCAAATCAGGCGGTTAGCTTTTGGTTATCTTATAAAATTCCCAGTCAACTTGTCCAAAGATTATTTAACATGTCACTGCTAAAACTGATTTTGTGAGAAAGATAATCAATAAAAAATTACTCATAAAAATATGTAACTTTTCACAAAAGAAACAAACAAATACAGTACATATATACTGGTTGTATCACAGCTTAACACTTTGAAGAGCCTTTAGAATTACTGGTAATAAAAGGAATATATATATA
>JBBPBX010001154.1:85335-108515 GCA_038048925.1 Garcialebias charrua | reverse complement strand
TTTTCTACCAAGGAGTTTTTTCGAACCGACCCCTAACTGCTGGTTGCAAGGTTCGTTCGACACGATCATGCAAGGCGTAAAGGATTTGAGACGGAGACTACACGACGACAACAAGTTCTGGGGTGATGTCAGAGATGAGTCGTTCAACGTCCTAAGAGAACACATCCAGAAGCAATCCCCTGTACTGGATCGTACCTACGGAATGGTCGTACGGCATGCCGATAATATACCCCATGGACATTTGTTTATCGTCTTGCACCTAGAGGAGAACGTGCGTGTGTTTTTCACGTCACGTTGTTTCAGTGTACGAAGGTTGGATACGACTTCCAAAGAATTCGAAAACGTAGACGCTGTCATGGAATACATAACCCACGACCTTCGCATCACTCTATTACCAGTCGATGAAACTGTGCTTCAGCGTATCCGTTCGCAACCTGTAACGGGCCCTAGAACAACAGTGACCGTTGTTTCAGTGTGCGAAAGTTGCTTACGACTTACAAAGAATTCGAAAACGTAGACGCTGTCATGGAATACATAACCTACGACCTTCGCATTACTCTATTACCAGTCCTGTGCTTCAGCGTATCCGCTCGCAACCTGTAACGGGCCCTAGAACAACAGTGACCGTTGTTTCAGTGTGCGAAAGTTGCTTACGACTTACAAAGAATTCGAAAACGTAGACGCTGTCATGGAATACATAACCTACGACCTTCGCATTACTCTATTACCAGTCCTGTGCTTCAGCGTATCCGCTCGCAACCTGTAACGGGCCCTAGAACAACAGTGACCCGTTGCTAGTATTGAAATCTGAAGAAAAATAAAACGCAGACGTGTAAAGGAAATAAAATTATGAAGCATGCGAGTGTATGATAACCTTGGTTATACGATAATAAAAACAAATGTGTTGTATATACTTACTTGGCTTGTGTGTTCGTATATTTTTGTAGTTGTTATGAAATAAAACCAAAACAAATACACATTTTTCGCTTGATCTTTATTTGCGAAGTCTGTAACGTATGTGTGATGAGTCGGTTACAGAAAAGTTTCTCTAGACATGTTTATGAATGAAAGAATGACACGTATTTCTAAAACGACCTGTGAGGAAAACACCTTCCCATTCCTAGACCTTCGTGACACACACTTCCCTGACCTCCACACTTCCGACCTTCGTATATTTCTGTTCCCGACCGTCGAATCACATATACATCTCCCGACCGACCTTTATTTATTGTCAGTATCTATGATATTCCTACGTTTAGCGTCGGCTTAAGGTTTTAGTTCACCGACCGACCGACCGTCACATCCCCCCCCCCACCTTCTGTAGCACCGACCTACGTATGTAGTTGTCTGTATATAAGCGGCTACGAACCGTACGATGAACTAAAAATTTCTCAAACCAAGGCGTGTCATCAGACAACCCTCTCCTCTACGACCTGAACGCACGATTGATAAAACCTCGACGAAAGTCATAGAAGACGTGGCCAACGTGATGTCCCCGTCCCGTCGCCCGTTTCCATGTGCCTGGCCTAGATTGTCAAAAGACTGGTCCAGGTTGTTGGAGCACATGGGTCGAAAATGGTGGGGTGACGTTCCAAGCGACCGTGTAACTTCGATACTTTCCACCAGCCCGGAAGGATCGACGATCGTATGCGGACCATCGGATACCGACCCTAAGGGCACGTTGTGCGCAACGTACACGCGTACTAAAAACGATACTACAAGATCTGTCATTTGTATGAATGGAAGTAACCTTTATTTTTACAAGACGGAAGGTCCAGAGGATGTGTACGGAACGTATATGTTGATATCCAAAATGAAAGATCTCGTGCGTATGGGGACATTTTTGTCTTCACAAGCAAGCGCGGACGAGTGTTTCACCGACGTCATGGTGCGTGAATTAGAATATCTGAAGACGTATCTCACAGAGAAAAATCTACTGTGGGCTGCCACGGATGCGAAACGTTTCAGCGACGACATGAAACATAAGAAACACAAGCCCGTAATCCTGCGAGAACGCATTCGAGAGCAAGCGAAGACACGGAAGCGTGCATACGGCATCATCGTGCGCATGGAACACGGACCTGATAACGGATACGTTTTTGACGTGTTCACACGTTCTAAGTGGACATCGCTGATAGTGAGTATCAGTCCGATAGGATTCGTGGTTAGCAACGGTCGTCCGTATAAGACAAAAGACCGTGTTTACAAGACTGCACTTGAGCTCGTGAAGGAGATCGGTGACACTCATGGTGTCACTTTGTTACAGCAGAAAGACGAACGTCTCCTGTACGCATTCGAATTCGCTGATGACCTACGGTGAAGACGATAGCGGATTCTGAACGCTTTAAACAAAAGTGTAACAAGACCGACATGTCTCTTCGAGTGTGATATGTGTGATTAAACTAATGTATGGAAATACGGTGTTGTACCACGTCCCGTGTCGAACAGGAAGTTTATAAAAGAATAAAAATATGAAACACGTGGTGTATACGTTTGTAAACTGTTTTCTTGGGTTGTACAGTAATAAGACTGAAAGACATATGCATGTTTGTAAACTGTTTATTGGGTTGTACAATAATAAAAATGAAATATATAAAAACACGTGGTATAAGTTTGTACAATGTTTCTTGGGGTGTTGTACCACGTCCCGTGTCGAACAGGAAGTTTATAAAAGAATAAAAATATGAAACACGTGGTGTATATGTTTGTAAACTGTTTCTTGGGTTGTACAGTAATAAGACTGAAAGACATATGCATGTTTGTAAACTGTTTATTGGGTTGTACAATAATAAAAATGAAATATATAAAAACACGTGGTATAAGTTTGTACAATGTTTCTTGGGTTGTGAACGAATAAAAATGAAAAACAAGTCTGTCGCGGACGGTCCATCGAATCTAATACAGCGAACGCTAAATAGTGTCCATGTAACACACTATGCTTATGTTAGCAATAAAAAGTACAACGCATGCGACTAACAATATACCGTCTGAGCATCTGGTTGAAAACCAATTTCGTGTCGATGTTACGATCTCGTCTTTTTCTTCAGCGGGCGCTTCCAGTGAGGCTGTACAATTTTTAATGGAGAACGTGTATGATGCGCTCTTGTATCCAACGTGTGCGCTTCTGTGACAACTGTACGAAGCCGTGTAATTACAGCCGCTCCCTATCACGTTGAGAGCTGACGTGTTGTCCACAGCCAGTTCGACTCCGTGTTTTTCTCGCAGGTCATTTTTGTACTGGAGAGCATTCGCGTACAAAGTTACGTCGCCTCCAGTCCTGATTCGATACAAATTATGAGAGGGATACGCGGTCCACTTGATATACACGAAACCCTCTCGTTTTCTGTCCGGACAACGAAGAGTCAACAAAGTTTTCCTCGGTGGGTTCGCGTAATCCGCGGTAGACGACACGTTCTCACCTCCATCTTGGTATTCGAGGAGGTTAGCGTGGTTGTTTGTCAGGTTTGCAGCAGGAAACGCAATATCACGGTTGTTTGTCAGGTTTGCAGCAGGTGTCGCCACTGTTGTGGTGTTATTTGACCACCGGATGTCTTCGTGAACGCCCGGGTCGGTCGTTAGAGGCAAAGGAGTCGGGGTCGTCAGAGGCAAAGGAGTCGGTGTCGTTAGTGCCCAACCCAGCAACTCGAGCACTAGACAGACAACCGCGGGTTTGAGTGACTCTACGCGTAGTTGCATCGTGGACTTTACGATAGATACAAAGCACGAGCTGACTCTTGAGACAGAATACTCTTTGATAATAAGTACTTGCACATTTCTGTTGATGTTCTTTTATAGCGCAGAGTTGGAATGTGTGGGTGGGGTTGTGTATACGGAGGATCAAAAAATTTTTCATGTAAGCCGAGTGCGTACACGGGACTGTGATTCTGTTAGATCTGTAGCGTTATAAACCCTCTTACAAACTACCCGTGTTACAACGGTTGGTTATTGTATGTTCTCACAAAGCACAAAAGAACGTTTGTGAGGGTTTACGTTTTAATGTGATAAGTGGACACATAAAGGACATCTCGTTTGGTTTATCCGTGTCATCATAAACTAACCCCGCTCCAACTCCTTTCCCGGGTGGTACCGCGAAAGGCTCGGTAGTCCAAGACCGTACTAGGTTTCACAAATCAGCGAACGTTTCAATGTTACAGAGACAGTTAAAAAAAAACTGTGTCTTATACGTACCAATAAAGGTGTGTATTGCAAAGAAAAATCTCGTCTGAACGCACAGTACAATGCTTCGAGTTCAGTTATAAGTCGCACCACAAGCATTCATTGTCTAACTGATACAGCGTACACGTAAAAAAAAACAACACTTGAGACGATACACTGTATTTTTGTTTTACATCGAAGAAAACCTTTATTCGTTCACATAATACATATGTAATACATCTGTTCATGATACAACACAAACAAACAAACGAACAGACAATCAAACGGGACCGAAAACGCACGAGGACCTGTCCCGTTCGGTTTTCACAATCTTGTACGGGTTGTCGTTGTTCGGTCCGTGGACTCGGAACACTTTCGCTACGTTGGTTTCGTTTGAGCTGTTCTCGTTCTCATGTTCTGTGTTGTCCTTCGTTACTAATAAGGTTTGGTCGAGGAAATCGTTTGACCTAAAAATATAATTTGGAATAAACTCGCTGGACTTATCGTCGTCGCTTTGTTGGTGAACCACGTACGGCTCGGGTTTCACGTACGCCTCGCAGTTGGCGGTCGTCTCAGTGCGTTTCGCTGCGTTGGTTTCGTTAGAGCTGTTCTCCTTCTTATGTTCTGTGTTGTCCTTCGTTACATATACGGTTTGGTCGAGGAAATCGTTTGACCGAAAATTATAATTTGGAATAAACTCGCTGGACTTATCGTCGTAGCTTTGTTGGTGAAACACGTACGGCTCGCAGTTGGCGGTCGTCTCAGTGCGTCTCGCCGTCTTACGTTTTCTCGCACTCGTCTCTTCTGGCGCAAATTGAATTTGGTCTAGTTGATTTACACAATCGAATATGGCGTTTTCGTAGATTTTAAACATGGTTTCTTTCACGTTTTGGTTTTTGGTACGAGTATCATCGTGTCTTTTGGTACACGTATCGTCGTGTCTACGTACACATTGGCGCTCTAGCGTTCGCTTTACAACATCGATAGATTTTTGTTGTAGGTTCTTGACGACGTCTAAGGCTCGCGCGTAATCGCTGGCTACGTCGGCGCCCACGTACGCCATGAGCTTGTGGTACACAGAATGCGCTTCCCGCAATTCCAGAGTGTACTCTTCGTCGTACTTGAGCTCCTTCACCGACAGCTCGGCAACGTGCGCTTTCTCTCGGACGAAAGCGCTATTCGCGTGTGGATGGTCCGCTTTAGTCGGATCGGACTTTTCTCGTGTAATACCCGGTGCGTACGTCGTCGTCACTTCCATAGGCGAATCCTCACGTTTTGTGATATTTGTCACGATCGCTTTTTCGTAGTCGCTGAACAACGGCGAACGTTCGCTGAATTTTGCGTCTGCGCGCTCTGTCGTGTTTACGGACGTACAAACGCGAGCCAGATTTTCGCTCAACGCTTTTACAGACGCGCGTGAAGTTTCTTTTAACACCTCCATCGCGTTTTCGGGTTTAGAAACCGGGATTGTGGTTATTTCGTTCATTATTTGACGATACACGGTCTGTATCGTTAACAAGTCGTTCTTATACGCGCGTGCGTTTTCCCGTTCGTTTTTCAGATCGGCTGTAATTGTTTCGATAGCACGTTTAAACTCCCTTTCCGTTTCGTCGTGCTTCTTCTCAAGCTCCTTGTGTTCTACGGTCATCGGTTCCTGTTCGGTGTCAAGGCTCATAACATTTTTACGGATCTCGCGATCGTACGCGGACAAGGACTCGGTGTGGACCGCGAAGCTATCCTCGCCGATATCGTTTCGGAGAACGCACACGTTTTGTATGAGCGTAACCGCATATGTCACCGAGGCGTCTAATATTTGCACGACGTTGTCTACGTTCAGCTTCGTTCGACTTGGGTCCGCAAGAAACTTCTTTTCTAGTTCGCGCACAGTTCGTTTGTACTCTTGCAGGCGCTCGCACTCAAGAGTCTTTTCGTGCAATCGACTTGAGATGTCGTTCATCTCCGCGTCTTTGTCGTTGGTGGTTTCGAAGCGCCTTTTCCGTTCGTCGTTCAGTTTTTCTTGGAGCTCGCTACATGTCTCTTGCAGACGTTTGTTTCTTTCCGCCTGAGCCGTAACCTCGTCGGATCTCGACGTACACTCGCGTTCGCATTCGTCTCGTTCTTGTACGACTTTATCGTTGGCTCGCTTTAACGCTTCGTTTTCGTTTACGAGTTCTCGGTGCTCGGTTTCGAGTTTCTCTACTCGTTCCGTGGCACGTTTCGTTTTTTGCGTGTGATCGTGTATGCTCTTTTCGTATTTCTCGGTCAGTTCGTTGAACCTTTCGGTTTGTTTGGAATTTTCTTTACACATCTCTTCTTCGAGCAACGATATAGTATTTTCTAAAGCAACTTTGGTCGAGTCGTTCTTTTTGGTCAATTCTTCGATAACGTTATTGTACTCGGACGCCTCGTTTAGACGTTTTTCGCGTTCCTCTTCTTTTTGCTCTCGTAGTTCATCGTATACGGATCGTTGCGCTATGACGACGTCCAGCACATTCGAGACGGCTTCGCAATTATTAGACCACGCGCCTAGCACCTGTTCCACGGTGACGGTGTCTCTGGATGTGCTATCGTTATCGGTGTTCTGCAACGGGTTATGGACAACGGCTAAAAAGCCTGCGATTTTTGCCCGGCCTTGTAAGTCGCGTGCCGCTTCGGCTGTATCCACGATACGATCGAGCAACTGTTCGGTCGTCGCTATATCGCCCCACGTCTTTAGATAGCGATTGGACTCGTTTCCCGCTAACAACTCTTTGAGAAAGCTGTATAACGCGACGTTGTAGCCACCGCACATTTCCATCGCCAACTCGAACAACTTCTGGGGCGAGTCACCCTTCGACTCTCGATCCTCGAACCACTCGCTCAGATCTGCGAACGTGTCGCACATCGATTGTATTCTGGTCACCGTCGAATGGTATACGGATGTCAAACCTCGGCGCGCGTCCTTCGGCGAGTAATCCGTACGCGTGTCCGAACGGAATAACTTTGCTATGATAGCCAAGAGCTTCGCATGTGAATCCGGCCCATTGCGATCGTGAGAGGGGGGACTCGTCGCGTCTCGATTCGTCTCCGTGACCGACATCGTGTTCTCGGTCGCCGTCTGTCGTGTACGCTCCTTCTTTTTGCCTGTCGGAGCTCCACCACGACGCGATCGCGCGATCGCAGACACGAGAGTCTGTTTGTCTGGTAGCGTTTACTGTAAGACGCGAGGCGTTGAGATCACACAGCCGTTTGTGGCTGAGACAATAGTATCGATTTTCGGACGCTTTCGCATCTACCAAACAACAGAACCTGGTACACGAGCGACCGCAGAGTATTCGATCTATCTGATCCACGGCCGTGGTTCGTACGGTTTTCGCGCGACGCGCGTTCGTTTCGTACGTTCGACCGCACCGTTGACACAGTTCGGAACGCGCGCGTTCGAAATCCCTAGACGCGACAGAGACTTTCAAAGTAGCGAGCGCACCCTCTAGACGTCGGAACCAAAGATCGTGCGCCCCGCAACATATCGCGCTGAGCACGACGGCCCAATACGGTGCGCGCACTTCGTCTACGAATACGGTCGCCGTAGTCGGAAACCCTCGGCGTATCTTCAGTCCCGTCTCCGTCAAGCTCACGAGTATCCAGTTGTAGTTCAACCCACCGCTATCGGGCACGTCGCGCGACTCCCCGTCGAGACTCGTGCTGTCACCCAACGTACACGACGTGTAGCGTGTCCCGGGATGATGTTGCCACAATACGCGCGTGCCCCACACCGGGCTAAGAATCGACGTAGCGTCGCGAACGCTTCCCGACGTGAGGCGTTGTGTTAATAAACTTTGGAGATATAGAACTTTGGCTGCCAACGGCATACTCACGGCCGCTAACGTGTCGCGGAGCATGTGCGTTACGAGCGCTTCTCCGTCAGACCCCTCGCAATAATACATGTTACGCAGGCTTCTGTTTATATCGTTATAAAGTTCCGATACGACGGCGTTGGGATCGTAACCTTGAACCGAGACGCTTTCGCCACCTACGTTATATGGCGGAACGACCTGCGATTTGATCCACGCGAACGCTGGACCTGCCAACGCGCACATGGACGTTAAGGGTTGCTCCCTCGTGGCGTCGCACCAATGCGCGACGGTGATCAGTCCGCGTTGCGTTCTATCGTCGCTGTAAAACACGGCGAGCACGATCCAATCGTCTACGGTCGAACGCGTTACCGTGGTCGGAATGTGGTACAGTCCGTCGCGAGGGTCTTTCGTTAACTTGACGGGAACGGGTATTCTTTTGTCGATGTCTAAACGAGACGCTTGTATATATTCTACGTCGGATACGTTACGGTCGTGCGTGAGACGCACCAATATGTCCCAATCGTACGTGTCTCGAGATGAAAAGCGATCCATTTTTTTGAGTGGAAACACACAAAAGCGCGACGGCGATCAGACGCGGTGCGAGCACGTCACTGTAAAACACGCCGAGCACGATCAAAGAGGCGACGGTCGAAAAAGATACGACGACGGAACGTCGAAAGTCCTCGCCGTCTTCGTAACGGGAAGCGAACGCGACGGTTTCGAAGTCCGAGACGCGAACATAGTCGACGTGAGACGCTACGCGCGAGCGTGAGACACCAAGAGCCCAAGCGTAAGCTCTCGAGAGAAAGCGATCCATGTTTCTCAGTGAAAGAAAAACACAAACAAAAACGCGACGGGATAAATGCGCCGCGAGCTCGTCTCTTCTCGATCGCGAAGCGCCTTGTCGTCGCGGACGAGATCTTGTAACTCAACCGGCTCCGACTTAGATTCTCGTGCGAGAGCGTCTTCGATTTGGTCTGAGGATCTTTCGTCGTCGTCGTCGTAACTCTGGAACGTGACAAGGTTACGCTCCCTGTCTGCGGCTTCGGGTTCGCTGACGGGTCGTTCTTCGAGACTCGGTGGAACGTCGTAGAAGTCGACGTCGGACAAGCGATTGCGCGTCGTGGTACACTCGAGCGCAGCTAAGTAATTTGGATCTCGGATCTCGCCGTCGTCGTCGAGTTCGTCCGACGTATCTCGGGTAAACGCGTCGTTGTTTTCTTGCACGGGAGGACGCGACGAAACGGGTGTCGGACACGACCGTCGCCGCGCGGCTAGGATTTCTGCCACGACCGTGGGGTTTTCGCCGTACGCGTTAGTCACGGACAAATATCGAGCGACGTTACTACATTTGTAACTACCGAATTCTTTGCGAGTTTGACTCCTGGTTTTTCTCGTGTTCTGGCAATAGGCGCGTGCGAGTATTTCTTGTAACGTTTCGGGCGACATGTCTTTCACCGCTCTGAACAAAGCGAGCCTATCGACCGGATCCATCGCTGCTGTGCACGTTCGCGCACGTAACGCACCGTGAATACAACGTTTGCAAATCGACTAACACTTCGGAAAACACGGTCCGCGCGCACGTCGGACACGACGCGTACATCTGTTTCAACTCGGTGTAAGTGCAAGTGTTCGTCGTGGACGTACTCAACGGTACGTTGATCACGTCGGCCGAGCAACACGAAGATCGAAACGACATGGTGTCCGAATCGAACTCCACGTCGATGTTCCTAGGGTTACCTCGAACTTCGGACGAGTGAAACGTTTGGTTTTTGATACATCGCGAGCATCGCAGGTCACCCTCGCGTCTGACCTCGCGCGTGTTCTCGTACCGCTGCGGGATAAGTATGATCTGCTTGTGGTTGTGGTCTACCCAATTGACGTGACAATTGAGAACGCCGTACAGGAGCATTTGCGTACTCCGTTTAAGCGCTCGTAACTTGTGATACTGCTCGTCGCGTACGGCAGCCAAGGTCTGTCGGAGCTCGGGTATGCACGCAGCGGCTAGTTCTAACGGAGCGTCGGTCGTGTACGCGGTAGCCAGCGAGAAGTACGCGCTTAGGCTCCAGGACGACTCGAGCGTGAGCGCCGAATGACCCTTGTTCTTCACGACCTGAAAAGCGCGCGTGAGCTTCGTGGAGTACGACTTGCGGACGCGCGACATTCCGATCTTAGACCATTTCACGGCGCACTTGTTCGGAGTGTGTCGCGTGCGTGTACACGCGACGGAACAGGGAGGACCGTAGCGACCGTGACGTTCAGCGTTTCGGCTGGCGCTCGACGTCGTTCGTTTGTGACCGCGTAGTGGTAGTACGGGGGTGTTTCGCGAGCGCTCGCAGCCGTTTCCTCGCTCTCCGTTAGAGTATAGAGGTTCGGTGTCGGGCGGCCCTATAGCTGCGCGAACCCTTATAAACTCGGCTCCGATCGCGTTGATCTTATTCGCGGCCTCTTCTTCGTCTAAGCACAGCACTCGTTGTTGGTACGCGTAGAAGTCAGACAGCAAAGCTAATCGGAGTAACGGTTCGCAGTCGGACATTCGCCACAGCTCGTCTCGACGCGGCACCTCGATACCCGAATCTTTCAACGCCGCGGTTATATCCGTCCACATAAAAAGACACACTTCGTGAGCGTCTCGACACTCGCGAGGTTTTCCTTTGATCAACAGCATCCTTACCAACTGCGCTCCGACGTCGGATTCGGACGGGGGCTCTTTTTGTCTGAAATGGCGAACAATACTAAGAGAGTCAAGGTAGCTCTGCAACAAGAGGCTTTTTGCGTAGTTACGGGACCGTACGACTCCTGCATCGAATATGCGTCCTGTCGCGTCGAGCCTATCGCGCCCGTGATTCTCGAGTCCCCCGTCGTGCTGCATCTCTCTTTCCCCGAAAAGGTGGTGAAAAAAATACACGCGGAGCACCTGGGACACTTCCTAGCGTTACAAAGCGTGCCTAAAATCGACGCGGAACTAGAGGCTAAGCTTTACGAAGGACTGTGTGCCCATCTGACGAAAAGAAAAGTGGCGAGCGTATATCGAAGTCTGGGCCACGACGACGGCGGCGCTGACGATTTCCGGCCGCAGGTGTTCGCCAACGTAACCCGCAAAAATGTCAAGGACGCGCTGGAGCTCGTCCGAAAGCTGTTGGAGCTGTTTGACCCGAAGGAGCTCGGTCAGAAGATTACGTACAATAAAGACAAAGAGCCCGCTCACGTGCTGTTTCTAGCTTTGATTCAATTTCTGGTGGTTTTTGCGACC
The DNA here is from genome assembly GCA_038048925.1 of Garcialebias charrua. Classification (NCBI taxonomy): domain Eukaryota; kingdom Metazoa; phylum Chordata; class Actinopteri; order Cyprinodontiformes; family Rivulidae; genus Garcialebias; species Garcialebias charrua. The sequence goes on along the minus strand of JBBPBX010001154.1, from coordinate 97,274 downwards.
GTCGTGATAACGGACCAAGACTTGGCTACTATATTGAGCGTGGCCTCCGCCGTGTTCCTCGAGATAAATCACGGACACCCGTTGTGTTCGGCGACTATTTTAAAACCCATGTTTATCCCGTACTACGTGCAAACGAACGATCACGACGGGTGCGCGCGTAAGCTCGCGTACTACAAGTTGTTCACGGGCTACGAGTTCGACGCAAAGGGACACGACAGGGTCGCGTCCGACGACACGATATCTTGGTCCGAGCATAGCATATTGTCTCGTACGACAGGTTGTTTGTTGGAGGAGCGCGAATCGACGCGCTTGTGGTTCGCCGCGCCGCAGTTCGGAGACAGACTGTTTCTGATCAAAGACGAAGGCGCTCTGCTGTTGATGGGCGGCCAAGCCAACGAGAAGTCTACGAACGAGAAGTCTAGGGTTATCGCTTCTATGCTGGTGTCCGACAACGTGTTGGCCTACGTACAGTGCGCGGTGTTCGGAACCATCCGCAACATGTTACCGTGCCACGACAACAACGACTTGTCGCAAAACGTGATGACGCAACTGAACGATTCGATGAGCGCCTTCAAGAAAGCCTTGCTTCATCAGAGCTGCACGTTGTGGACTCACGTGCGAGCGTCGAATAACAGTTGCCTGTCGGTGANTGTTCACGGGCTACGAGTTCGACGCAAAGGGACACGACAGGGTCGCGTCCGACGACACGATATCTTGGTCCGAGCATAGCATATTGTCTCGTACGACAGGTTGTTTGTTGGAGGAGCGCGAATCGACGCGCTTGTGGTTCGCCGCGCCGCAGTTCGGAGACAGACTGTTTCTGATCAAAGACGAAGGCGCTCTGCTGTTGATGGGCGGCCAAGCCAACGAGAAGTCTACGAACGAGAAGTCTAGGGTTATCGCTTCTATGCTGGTGTCCGACAACGTGTTGGCCTACGTACAGTGCGCGGTGTTCGGAACCATCCGCAACATGTTACCGTGCCACGACAACAACGACTTGTCGCAAAACGTGATGACGCAACTGAACGATTCGATGAGCGCCTTCAAGAAAGCCTTGCTTCATCAGAGCTGCACGTTGTGGACTCACGTGCGAGCGTCGAATAACAGTTGCCTGTCGGTGACGGGCACGGGCTTCGCGGGGCAAACGAAGGGTCCCGTTTTGGGATTCGGTCGCGTGTACACCGGACCAGAAGACAAACGATTGAATAGCACGTGCGACTTCGGACAGTTCACCTCGGTCACCTTGGGCTTAGCCGCGTCTACCGGTGTGCGCGACATGCTGACGATCGCGTTGGACCCGAATTCGGTCGCGTGTACACCGGACCAGAAGACAAACGATTGAATAGCACGTGCGACTTCGGACAGTTCACCTCGGTCACCTTGGGCTTAGCCGCGTCTACCGGTGTGCGCGACATGCTGACGATCGCGTTGGACCCGAACTACAAGTCGCATCAGAACGCCGTCCACGAGGTTTTGTCTAAACCTTATGAACCTTCGCTGAACATGAGCGAAACGAGCGGAGACGTGCAAATGTACGCGAGGTACAACCATTGGTTGAACAAGGGAGAGTTTACGGAAGTCGCGAACGTCAAGTGTGTGACCGATCCTAGGTACAACAGTCAAGTGCATACGAACACGCTCAACGTCGACAGCAAATATCAACTGACCGTGTCGCACGGCGCGTTACCGATGTGCCTCCTGACGTTGACCATGACCCTTCGGCAGACCGCGGTGATGATAACGGGGTACATGTGCGCGGAATTAGCCAGAGCTTCGTACGCGAATCAGGCCGATGCCAACGCCGTGTGTAGCGCACTCGCGAATCTCGTGTTACACGGAAAGTTCAAAGACTCGAGCGACGACCAAGGTCGCGTCAACACGATGAAGGTGCGCTACGGCGAACTACTCAAGTTGTCGGGTCACGTCTTCGGTAAAAGCAAGTACCGCTGTGCGTTGAACTCCATGGAATGGTTCGACGCGAACGAACCCGAACTACCCGACTACATTTGCAAGTCCTTGGCCATGATAGGCGACACCAAGCGAACCGTCGAAAAAATCATGAAGGACCAGAACAAGTCTTACAACCGAGTAGTGTTGCTGGACGGGGACAAAGTCATGACCATGACGAACATGTACAAAAATGGAAAATACATGGTGCACGCTCCGTTGATGACCACGGCCTCTTTGACGTTGTTCAGCCAAAAAAACAGCACGAGCCGTTCGTTGTGTAAACTGGCGAAACAAAACCCGTACCGAAGCACGTACTTTTGCGTGAGAGTGTTTTCTAACAGGTGCGTAGACGTGCGCCGGTTCAGCAGAGACGAAGAAGGCTGCGTCGAGAGCCTGATGCGTAAGACGAGCACGATCGCGCAAGCGATGGAAACCATAAAAAACGAAGTGTCCTACGTTATACCCAGAATCGAACTAAGGCGCATCAAGATGATCGCGCCCAACCTGAACGAAGCCGAATTCGCAGACTTGATAGACTCGGTGAAGAGAAACTGTATCGAAGTAACGGGCGAAGACACCTCGGCTTCGACGGTCCCGAGTAGAAAACGTAGCGCTGAACCGAACCAGGGAGAGACGAAATACAAGAAGACGTACGAAGCCAAGAGACCGAGCGGTTCCGGTGCAGACTTTGACAAACGCACGTGCGAATCGCACGAAAACAAGGGCGCCGACTCGAGTTTCCCGTGCGACGATGAGATGTTGAACATATTCGAAGGCAGCGACTGTGACATGATGCCCGAAGATTCGGATTGAAACAACACGTCTCTGTTCCGAGCACGCTCCTCCGTAAAGCGCCCGTTGTATCTCGTGTGATGTGTTCGTTGATGTTTCTTACTTGTAACGCATTCGTGTACACTGTATAATAAAGTAAACGAGCGAGCCGATGTAGCGTGGTGATGTGTTCGTTGATGTGTGTGTAACAAGTGTTTTGGGTTGTTTTTTTTTTCTTCTCTCGACCGTATTGTTTCTTTACGATGTGTACGCTGTATACTAAAGTAAACGAGCCAATGTAACGTGTGTAATAAAGATGGAATCGAAACACGTTCACCTTGCTGTCTTCATTTGTATTCGTGCAGAGTGTCTTACTTTGCTTGCGTTCACATAGCGCTTCACATCTGTGCTACGTGACAGCACGTGCAATACAATAGCACAGCACGTACTATAAAAATAAAACATAACGTTGAGGACACACGTTCCCTTCGTTGACGGTTTCTTACCTGTAACGCATTCGTGTACACTGTATAATAAAGTAAACGAGCCAATGCAGCGTGTGTAATAAAGCTCAAAACACGTTCAACTTGTTAACAATGTCTTTATTCGTATTCACACAGGGTGTCTTTATTTGCATTCACACAGCGAGCCGATGCAACGTGTGTAATAACACTCAAAACAAGTTCAACTTGTTGACAATGTCTTTATTCGTATTCACACAGGGTGTCTTTATTTGCATTCAGACAACGAGCCAATGTAGCGTGTGTGATAAAGACCGACTCGAAATCGATCACAGCGCATAAACAGACACATTTAGACTCTTTTTCAACTCATAAGATGCTTAAATGCACCCCAAATATTCTGTAAACGTATCGTTTCACATCCGAACAGTTATACCAAGCTGCGCCCAGTAAAAATAGCTCAATAAATGTCGCCCACACTGACTTTTCCCGTATTCAGCAACACGTCCTAACCATAGAAAACATTATACAACATTAGTATGTTCAGCTTACCTCAATATGTTTTTTCAGATTAGATGGAGAGTTTTTGAAAGCCATTAGCTCATTGTACTTGGGTGCGCAGAGCTTGCAGCGCATACGAAAAGAGTTGTTTTTGTATCCAACCATTTCAAAAAAATCTTCGAGGTACGGCCAGGGATGTACATGGATCATCGGCTGGTCTTCTTGGCTACCAACCTCCTCGCTGGTGCTTGATTGTTGTGACATTTCCTTCGAGTTCTCTTCAGTCTCTGCCACGGACATTTTCAAGCTAGTAGCTACTCTGCTGCGACCATAGACCTGCTCTGGCGCGTGACGTGATGTGGATCGCATACAAACCAATAAGGTGTCGGAATGCTATAAGTTTAAACTTCTCATCCAACCACAATCGATTTCACTCTATCCAGATGGCGCAATTTCTCTGGACATTTTTTTAACATCATCTGCCTCTATTGTCGAGGCAGCTTATCAGAGTTGTGGCCGCAAGGTTGTTGGTGCCTGTCGTGGTGGCAACCCTAGAACCCGGTGGTGGACACCGGCGGTGAGGGATGCTGTCAGGCTGAAAAAGGAGTCCTATTGGGCCTTTTTGGCCTGTGGGACCCCGGAAGCAGCAGATAGATACCGGCAGTCCAAGCGGCATGCGGCTCGGGTGGTTGCTGAGGCAAAAACTCGGGCGTGGGAGGAGTTCGGAGAGGCCATGGAGAATGACTTCCGTACGGCTTCGAGGCGATTCTGGTCCACCATCCGACGTCTCAGGGGGGGAAAGCGGTACGCGACCAACACCATTTATGGTGGGGATGGCGTGCTGTTGACCTCAACTCGGGATGTTGTGAGTCGGTGGGCGGAGTACTTCGAAGACCTCCTCAATCCTACTGGCACGTCTTCCACTGAGGAAGCGGAGCCTGGGGACTTTGGGTCGGGCTCTCCAATCTCTGGTGCTGAGGTCGCCGAGGTGGTTAAAAAGCTCCGCGGTGGCAAGGCTCCTGGGGTGGATGAGATTCGTCCTGAGTTCCTTAGGGCTCTGGATGTTGTGGGGTTGTGTTGGCTTACGCGACTCTGCAATATCGCGTGGACATCGGGGGCAGTTCCCTTGGATTGGCAGACTGGGGTGGTGGTTCCCCTATTCAAAAAGGGGGACCGTAGGGTGTGTTCCAACTATAGAGGGATCACACTCTTAAGCCTCCCTGGTAAGGTCTATTCAGGGGTTCTGGAGAGGAGGGTCCGTCGGATAGTCGAACCTCGGATTCAGGAGGAGCAGTGTGGTTTTCGTCCTGGTCGTGGAACACTAGACCAGCTCTACACCCTCAACAGGGTCCTGGAGGGTGCGTGGGAGTTTGCCCAACCAGTTTACATGTGCTTTGTGGACTTGGAAAAGGCATTCGACCGCGTCCCTCGGGGGCTTCTGTGGGGGGTACTCCGGGAGTATGGGGTACCGGGCCCTTTGATACGGGCTGTTGGGTCCCTGTACGACCGGTGTCAGAGCTTGGTCCGCATCGCTGGCAGTAAGTCAGGCTCGTTCCCTGTGAGAGTTGGACTCCGCCAAGGTTGCCCTTTGTCACCGATTCTGTTCATAACTTTTATGGACAGAATTTCTAGGCGCAGCCAAGGTGTTGAGAGGATCCGTTTTGGTGGCCTTAGAATCGCTTCTCTGTTTTTTGCAGATGATGTGGTCCTATTGGCTTCATCAGTTCGTGATCTACAGCTTTCACTGGAGCGGTTTGCAGCTGAATGTGATGCAGCCGGGATGAGGATCAGTTCCTCCAAATCCGAGGCCATGGTCTTGAGCCGGAAAAGGGTAGCATGCCCTCTCCGGGTCGGGGAGGAGGTCCTGCCCCAAGTGGAGGAGTTTAAGTATCTCGGGATCTTGTTCACGAATGAGGGAAAACTGGAGCGTGAGATCGATAGGCGGATAGGTGCAGCGTCCGCAGTGAAGCGGGCGCTGTACCGGTCTGTCGTGGTGAAGAGAGAGCTGAGTCAAAAGGCAAAGCTCTCAATTTACCGATCGATCTACGTTCCCACCCTCATCTATGGTCATGAGCTCTGGGTTATGACCGAAAGAACGAGATCTCGGATACAAGCGGCTGAAATGAGTTTTCTCCGCAGGGTGTCTGGACTCTCCCTTAGAGATAGGGTGAGAAGCTCAGTCATCCGGGAGGGACTCGGAGTAGAGCCGCTGCTTCTCCACATCGAGAGGAGCCAGTTGAGGTGGCTCGGGCATCTGGTTAGGATGCCTCCTGGACGCCTCCCTGGTGAGGTGTTCCGGGCATGTCCCACCGGGAGGAGACCCAGAGGAAGACCCAGGACACGCTGGAGGGACTATGTTTCTCGGCTGGCCTGGGAACGCCTTGGGATTCCCCCAGAGGAGCTGCTCCAAGTGGCTGGGGAGAGGGAAGTCTGGGCCTCCCTACTTAGGCTGCTACCCCCGCGACCCGACCCCGGATAAGCGGAGAAAATGGATGGATGGATGGATGGATAACATGACTAGCTGAATGAAAAAAAAAACGGCAAAATGAAAGAAAAGTAACGAGGCTATTTTTAAAAAGTAAGNGAAACTGATGGAGCTGCACACGCACACCAATCGCCTGTGCTGCGAACTGGCTCAAGAACGACACGGCATGCTGACGGCTAAGGAGAAACTGTGCGTCGTGTATCTAACCGAGTTGTACTTTTTGGGCGTAGCGGACCGAAGCGATTCCAAACATTGGAACGGTTACAGACGATACGTCAAGACCGTTTTCGAGAGCCGCTACAAGAGTAAGCTGTCTCCGTTCCAAGACAAATCTCTCAATAACTATCACATGAAAAACCCAGAGTTCGTACACGTAGTACCGTGGCTTCTCGAAAATCCCAGTGCGTTACACGACAAACTGTACAGCAGCCCAACCGCCTCGTACATCTGTTGTAATGGAGACGAACGAGTTGGACGCGATGGACACGATGTGCACGATATGCTTTGAGCGAGTGACTGAGAAATACAGACGCGAAACGAACAAATTCGGAATACTGCCCAACTGTAAACACTGTGTGTGTTTACCGTGCATTAAAACTTGGAGAAAGTCGAACTATGAATCGAGCGCTACTAGACGTTGTCCGGTATGCCGCGCGCCCGTGCCGTTCTACATCCCGTCTCCGGTATGGATAACGAAGGACGAAGAGAAAGACGTACTCGTAAGCGATTACGAGACGGTCTTGAGCTCGATCCCGTGCAAGTACTACGCTAAAAGACGTTGCTGGTACGGAACCGGTTGTCGCTACAAACACGACGTCTGGCTATACCCTCTAAGGTTCGACGCGGCGCTATAACAAAACGTTCCTTTTTTTAAAAAAGTTTCGAACGTTTTTTTTTTTTTTACTCCCTGACTGACCACAGACATGACTAACCACCCGATCGACCGCACATCCCGTTCAGAGCGCAAACGTTCCTATCTAGTTCTCGTAGCTAGACTTCACCGACTGAAACATAGATCGTGAACCGTTGATGCGCCGACTAGCCCTCGAACGCATATTTAAGAGGCTCTGCTTCGCACCCTGTCCACCATACGCTTTCGAAAGCCACTCGAACGAAACGAACGCACGCGCTCTGTGTAGAATTTTGGGAATTCGATTCATTTGGTGGGGGAATGAACGACATGATATCATCCATGCAAAGGCTACACGTGGATTCCTTAGGAGAAAAAGGTCCGAGTTGTGACCGTGTTGTAGATACGTTGGAGAATTCAGTCGACTGCGATACGGCGGGTCCCGATCTTCAAGTCGATCGACGTTACGACAAGGTCAAAAGCGAGGACGCTCACGACTTCGCCGTTCGCCGGAAGATAGAATGGCTTGGTCTACCTTTACGCAAGACCGGCTCGGCTCGAGTATGTCGTTCATACAGTGACAGCTCGTCGCGTGCGGTTGACGACGTCTCTTGGGGCACGCTACGACCAGTCACGGACCGTATGAGCGTAAACTCTGGAGCACCCAGAGGCTCACGACGACCGATCAGCGAACGCTTGGGACGTCGTGGCGAGCCGCCCCTGTCCGAGCGTACCTCGAGGACGAGGACGAGGACGACAACTCGCCCACTACGACGGCCGATCAGCGAACGCTTGGGACATCGTCGTCAGTCGCCCGTGTCAAGGCAAGCCTCGACAACGACAACGACAGTCTGCCCGCTACGACGACCGATCAGCGAACGCTTGGGACATCGTCGTCAGTCGCCCGTGTCAGGGCAAGCCTCGACGACGACGACGACAGTCTGCCCGCTACGACGACCGATCAGCGAACGCTTGGGACATCGTCGTCAGTCGCCCGTGTCAGGGCAAGCCTCGACGACGACGACAGTCTGCCCGCTACGACGACCGATCAGCGAACGCTTGGGACATCGTCGTCAGTCGCCCGTGTCAAGGCGGGCCTCGACGACGACGACAGTCTGCCCGCTACGACGACCGATCAGCGAACGCTTGGGAATACGCACCAACGAACATGAAAGTCGTATCCTATACACATCTAGGCAAGAGGAGACACGTCTCTCCTCTCGAGAAGAACACGAAGCCGAAATGTCACGTTCGACGTACACGTCTCCCACGAGCAACGGTACATCGCACGTTCCTCGTATGCGCTCGCAAAAGCAAGCGCACTATCAAAGCAAGCGCTACGGAAGCAAGCAAAAGTACAATCAGATACGATGCAGAAGACGTTTTCAGTCATTGTACCAATGTTATTCGAACGTGTCTAACTAAGGGACTTGCGTCTTTGCCAGGATTCGCTCAGGTTGTATGTTGGGAACACCTCGTATCTCTGTAACGGTACATCTCTTGTTTTATACACTGTGTACCTGTGACCTGTATATTAAAAACCTTTTATTGTACTCTGCGTTCATAAAGTGTTTTTTGTTATTATATGTCAAACACCGTTGTTTCTCTGTAACTGTACGTATGCTGTTATACATATACCTGTATAATAAAAACCTTTTTTATTGTACTCTGAAGTCATAAAGTGTGTGTTTTTTTTAATGTCAAACACTGTGGTTTCTCCGTGACGGTACGTCTCTCGTTGTACATGTACCTGTGACCTGTATAATAAAAAACCTTTTTATCGTACTCTGAAGTCGTAAAGTGTTTTTTTTAAACTGTCAAACACTGTGGTTTCTCCGTGACGGTACGTCTCTCGTTGTACATGTACCTGTGACCTGTATAATAAAAAACCTTTTTATCGTACTCTGTATTCATAAAGTGTTTGTGATGTCGAACACCATCGAACGAACAAATAAAGCGCATGACACAAACCTTGTTGCATTGTTTTTATTCCAAAAAAAAAAAAAACTCAACCTTTTATTGTACTCTGTATTCATAACGTGTTTGTGATGTCGAACACCATCGAACGAACAAATGAAAGCGTATGACACATGAAACTTGTTGCAACGTTTTTATTTATTTATTCCAACACGCATGAAAATACACAGATCGTTCAAAGTCACACTTTTCATCCAGACACGTACACGGATCATATCACGTGCGATAACGGGCAATCGTCTTTGTATGTCTCAAAATCGTCTTTGTACGTCTTGAAAGCGTCGCTCACGGTGCCTTCGGTCACCGGGTACTGTTTGTCTCCCAGTTCTCGCTGAAGAGCCAGCGTCGTCGCTTGTCTGTTTATGTACGTCGAAGCGTTGAGTTGCAGGCCGATGTTTTTCGATATCACTTTCACGGCCGACAACAATCTGTCTACGTCCAATCTGCCTCGGAGCGACGTGAGTAAGTACTGCATGTCGGACCGCTGACTTTCGGCGGACGCCAGCTCTCCTTCGACTCTCCTGTACTCTCGAGTCTGAGCGTCCAGTTTACTCGCGCTTTCCTTCAGCGCCACGATGGTACTATCTAGCTTACATACGGACCTCGACACGGTATGTGTAGCTACGTCCATTTCTGCTTCTCGTTTCTTTTTCATGAGCGTTACGTGGCGTTCGTCTTCCGTGGAATGCACGTATAGCGTTACGAAGAAACTCACGTAACACGATACGATCACGTCCGTTAAACGACAGAGCCCGTACAGTAGGCTCTTGGAAACCTCGAGCGCTCCTTTCATGACGAGCACGTTACATTTTCAACGTGCGCGAATATCGCGTGCTCTCGAACAATCGTTCGAAGACGGGCTTGATGATGCATTGCGTGCTGCTTATAGGATTTAGAGCGAACAACCCGGTTCCGCTGATCCTGGGCGCGAGCCTGTCGACAAGCGTCGCTTGCTGCTCTTCGCACACGCGCAGCAGCTTAATGTCCGACGTCAGCCCCACTCCGTAAGTACCGCAGAAGGCGACCCCCAGGTCCCTGGTCATCACGTCTACGACTCTAGCGTTTCCGTTCGCTCTGTCCACGGTGTCTTGGAACGGATCGCCGATGGAATCGAGCACACCTCGATCCAAGTCGCTCACGTGCTGCGTTTGACAAAAGAGCGACACGTTGCTTTCCTCCGAATCTCTAGAGACGAAGCCTCGGCCGTTTTTCCTAGCTAACACGGAGCTGAACGGTCGTAGCAGGGTAGGCATACACGTGTATCCTTCGGTGCGCGTAAGCCGATCGCGCGTCGGGGGCCACGTTAGGCGGCTGGAACGTCCGGTCGTGAATATGTACGGTCTGCGATACCCGCTGGAAACGTCGGATTCGGGACAGAACCCGTTGAACGTGTCCGCGACCACCATGTCGAAAGGACCGCCCGTGTTGATGCACACGTCGCCTCCCCTGACGTCTTTCATGTATACGTTGGGCATGTACAGACCCGGAGATTCTATCGTTTCGGGCATCACTGCCGTTTCGCAGCACTGGTTCACGGAACACACCTGATGCGTGTTGTTACCGGTCGGCTTGCACACCATACCCGTGCCGATCGTGTACAGCGTGGACTTTTGTTGCATGAGCGATACACCCGAGCCCGTGAATCTGATTCCTCTAAACAGCAAGTACGCCATTCCGGAATAGTAGTTAACGTCGTAGTGCGTCTGTACGACTGTGGGTGTGAGCAACGTACTGTAGTGCGCGCACAGCAGCACTTTGGCCAAGTTGTTCGTTAGAGAGCTGACTTTTTTCAACCTTGCCGCCCACGCGTACGTTACGACGTCCGTCTCCTCGAACCCCACGTCGGTGTCTCGCGTAGCAAAGTAATTTTTCGTGTGCGCAAACATGCGGCTCACGTCTGTATACGTGTTGGGATCCGGGTTACTTTTGGCCAAGAAACACGGCTTGTCGAGTATCGCGACCGTCAACGTCTCGGTCCCGTTCAGTTCGAGCTCGTTCGTCAGGTTGTGATCGTGGTTGTCGTACACGACGTGCTTGGTTGTACGTCGAACGTTGTGGTCCCCGCAATAAATCCTCGCTCCGAGCGCGGGCAGGATCGCCCAATACATAATATTGCAGTAGTCCACGTCCGTCTCGGTGAACCCTGTAGGGTAGCCCCTGTTGCCTACCGTCGCTCCGGCGTGTTGGCAAATCATGTGCATGTAACGCATTACCGAATTGCGGCCGTCTCCGACCACCTTAGTGAACAAGTCGAGCACTCCGTGTATAACGTTTTTGATTTGGACGAGAACCTTGTGTTCTTTCTCGCTTAGATCGTTGTTTTTTTCCTTGTTCGCTAGCCGATATAGCGAATGTATACGGCGCACACCGGATCGCTCATCCACGACCAACAACGTCTGTTGTTCAACCACTCGTCGTTGTCGTCGAACGCGTTGCTCGTGTTACCTGGTTGAATAACCGCGTTTCTGAGCGCGAGCATAGACTCCATGCCTTGCGCGTAATCGAGCGCTTGCTCGAGAAACGTCATGTTTTCGCGAACGTTGGCGGCTGAGTCTAACATGCCTAACGTGCACAGTACCTCGCTTCCTATCTGAGCCATCTCGTTCTCCACGCTGTTCATGGCCGACGCGTTGAAGAGCGCGACTCTAGGTCTGACTCTCCAGTCCGTGCCGTTTTGTGGCGAGGTGACGGGAACGACGACGTGTCTCGTGTCGAATTCCAAAACGCTCGCCGGGTTTTTGATCTTGTCGTACCATTTCCTTTCGTGCGCGAGGCGAACCATGTCGTCTCTGGTGATACACTGAGTGTCGTTTCGTATCAACGTGTTCAAGTGGGTTTGCAGAACGTCTCGCCGAGCTCGCTTGAACAGGTTAGACGCGTTGGCGTGTTTGTGTAGCGTCCTCAACGTCACGCTCATCACGGTGCCGTCGTAGCAGTGAAGGTA
>JBBPBX010001154.1:53402-85087 GCA_038048925.1 Garcialebias charrua | reverse complement strand
TGCCCACCGCCCAGAACCATGTAGTTGACGTCGATCGTTTGCGTCGTGTCCGTGTGCGTCAACGGGTTGCTCTTTTCGCCAGAGTTTTGAGTGGCCAGTTCGCGGATCGTATACATGGTGCCACCGTTGGCTTTGGCTACTTCGTTGTCCAGCGCGTACACCACGAACTCGTGGTGCAACGGAACGTTCTCTCTCGAGATGCCGCACGCGCCGACTCCCTTTTGCGAGACGATACGAAACAGGCTGTCGCCCATTATCAACACCTCGGGTTTGTCGCTGTCCAATACCCTTCTCGCGTTCTCTATCGCGTAGAGGAACGAGTCCGGTTGAACGTTCACCATCCCGCACAGCAACTCGGCCGCGATCAGAACGTTGTCCAGCCTCTCGGCCTTGCTGGCAGATTTGGTTTTCTGTACGATCCTGTCGACTATGGTAGGTTGCACGGTGCAGTAACGCAACACGTCTATGGTCTTGGTAAGTTCCCACGTCGTGCTGACCCTATTCAATTCTCTGGCTATCAAGTCTACGGCGGTGGACTTAGGCGCTACGCCCAACAGACAGCCGAACTGCATCGTGACGACTCTCGACTTGGGTTTGTACTCTTGACTGTATTCCCTCGATTGTACGCCGTTCGTTATCGTGTCGTACACGCCGTACTCGGCTTCTCTCTGGTCCGTGATTCTGTAGCATCGCTTGTAAGTCATGTTCATCGGTACCACGTCGACCGGTATCATGGTTTTGTACACGAACGCGGCCAGCAAACGACCGGTCTCTCTCTGTTGACTAAATAGCGCGACGCCCATTTGCGCCTGAGATATCGCAAGGGTCGCGTCTATCCATACCGAACTGTTCGTAGCCGAACTCCTTATGACCCTGTCGACTAAAAACTTTGCGAACTCCGAGTTGTAGTTTCTCAAAAACGACGGTGGGCTCGTTAGCTGTCGTACGCTTTCGACCGATTTCAGATAGTAACCGGACGGGTCCATAGACACCACGGCCATCGTGTCCGAATGTACAAAAACAAAAAAAAAAACAACAACCAAAAACAACCAAAAAAAACAACAAAGTGTTACGTATAAACCAAAAAACAAAAAAAAAACCCAGAACAAAAAATAAACCCTTCGGTTATCGTGTGCGTTTTTTTTACACTATAGCGCAAGCCTTTATTTGTCCCGCGTATCTACTTTTCTTGGCCGTTTCGCGAACGCGGTTAGATCGACGGTTTCGTTTCGCGAAAAGGGCTAGACGATCGTACGCCTTACGCATATCGGACTCGCATCGATCATGATACATTAATAACCCCGAATCGTCAGCGTGTCTTTTCAAGAGTTTCTGTGCTGTTACTACATCTGTGGTAGTCGCGATCGCGTTTTGTTTCATTCGTACAGCTTTAGCGGTGCGTTTGCGATCGTGGGACTCGTCTTCGTTGTCGTCGTCGTCGTCGTCGTCCGAGTCGTCCTCGTAGTAAGACTCGTCCGTGGACTGGTACGCGTAGCGGTTGGTGCACAAACAACAGAGTGCTCTGAGCAGAAACGGAAACATCGCCTCGGATCGTCGCGTGTGTGTGTGGGGGACGACAAAAACGTTCGGTTCGTCTTCTATATACGCGAATGTAACTAATACGAATTGTTCTACGGACGGTCGTGCACGCAACCGTCGAGCGGGGATCGCTGACACAGCCGAGATGGAACGTTTCGATCTGCGCGCCGAAAAAGAGTTGGCCGAGATCGCGCTAAGCCAACGTCCGAATCGCGAAGGTCTCCGTGCGTACAGGCGTAAAGAACTAGGGCGCGATACCGTCACACGCGACCGAACGCCGCCGTACGCGGATTACGGGTTGGTGCCGATACACCACGACACGGAGGCCTGGACGTACGTGAGCGACGACCCTCAGTTCGCGACGGCCGTGGAAGAGATAGTCAACACTTTCAGTCCCACGCTGTCGATCGAGTTGTTGTTGTACAACGTGCTCGGTAGCAACAGCGACAGCTCTACGTGTTTGGTCAGGTACTTGGTCAATCACTACTCGTCCCACCACGTATGCGATCACGTTAAAAGTACATTGCGTAACATGATCAGATGGACGGTGTTAGCGGGTTTCGTTCCTTGCGTCTTCGCGCCTTGGAAGAAACTGCGCGCCTTGTCTCTGGGGCTATCCACGAGAACCGCGATAAGCGATTTGTCCACGCGCGATCGTTTTTCCACGAGCGACGGTTACACGGGCGACGTAACGCGCGCCTACTTTAATCGTCGCGCGAAGAACGACGACGATACGTCGCACGCTTGTAAGAAATCCAACTTTTTCGCGGTCGGCAACGCCTTGAGTCCGCCCGCGGCCGCGCGCGAAGCCGCCCAGGAACGCGAAGCGCACGATCGGGCCGTTCTGTCCGTGTTACAAGTCCCTTTGGAACGAGTGCCGGAGACGCTGAGGTTGCTGATGAGTAGCACCGTACCCCGCACCTTGGTCTTCGTGGTTTCGAAAATCATAGGCGACTGGATAGAGCGCGACCGATCGCTGAAGAACGATCCCACCAAGGAGACCGAGTTGAAAATAGCGGTCGTGGCTCTGTGGGGTGTGCTCAAGACGTTCGAACACGGGAGGTGTCCGCTGATACCGGAATGCAAAGCCTCTACGTGCATGGCGTTCTACGACAAACTAACGGGCCTCGTCACGGCCAGCGTCGATCGGGCGCTTTACACGCACGCGTTTACGTGGGACAGCTCGTGGACTCTAGGTTCGGACGCGTCCACGCTAGCCAAACGAGCGAGCGCGACCGTACGTAGCTGGGATACGTTGTTCCGCAACGTAACGGACGGACTCGCCTCGTGCTCGAAGAGACACGTGTACACTAGCGCCAACTCCGACGGGTCGTCCCTCACGCATTTGGCCGACGCGATGCTGGCCGCTCGCAAAGACCAGAGCGGAACGGACTTCGGTTCTTCGATCGCTAGCGATACGGGTAGGCCGATGCTCGACAACATGTCTCGTTACATGACGCACGATCATCGCATCGACGCGTTCGGCATCCCGACGAACCAACTACCCGACTTCGTCGTCAGAGCGAGCGCGGGGGGAGCGTGCGTGGCGGAACACAAGGCGGCCAGCGTATCGCACAACCTGAGCAAGATGATGGCCGCGATGATAACCGAAGGCAGGGAACTCGTGGTCGTAAGCCGCTTTCTCGACGACGTCCCGCGCGAGCCGGAATCCGCTTTGGACACGCTCAAGAGCGAGTGTCGAGACGCGAGCTTGATACGAAAAGCCGAACGCGTCGCTTCAGCGTTTCACGCGCTCCGAGGATCTGCGAATCGGCACGCGAACGAGAGCCCGGTTACCGAACTCGGGCCCGACGTCAAACTGGTGTGCAGCTATCCCTCGTCCGTGTCCGTGGCGCACCTAGAAGAGATATTGAGCATGTGGACGACTTTTTGGCGGAGCTCGCTGTCGGGGTTCGGTCAGTTCAGCAGAAGACACAACACGATACAATACAACACGAGAGACACGATGCGCGAGCTCGAATCCGGATCCCCCGTGCACGTGTTCCACAATATGCTCGTCGCGCTCCTCAACACGTCGGGTCAAACGTTCGCCGACAGCATGTCGGGCCGAAAGCCGGACGCGTCGCTTACGGTCAACGACATCATGCTGACACGCGAATCCTTACACCCTACTGCGTACGGGCTACTCTTGGCTAACAAACTGGGACTGCGGCCGTCCGACGTGCGTTGCCAAGACGAACCGGAGCTCCGCGCGGCGAAAGATACCGCTGACGACGACGATAGACGTTTTACATCGCGAGACATCTGCTCGCGCCGCGTGAAAGAGACGGAGCGATCTCCCCTCGATCCCGAAACGCCGGAGACCCTCGATACGGATTTGCGTCAAGGGTCGCGCGATCCGTATCGTTCCGAGCGCGAGGGAGATCGTCGGTCGCCTCGACGGGAAGCGGAGGGTTACAATCGTCCTTAACGCGTTTCGGCCCGCGATCCGAATCCTGTTCGTCTCGTCCATCCGCGCGACTCTCCTCGTGGCGCGTGTACTCGTTCGCACGTTTCATCGCATTCTTACGCGTCGTCGCTTTCTTACACGCTCGTTTCTGTGTCACGGTGCTTTTGCTACGCAAAGCGTATCGCTTTTGTGCACCTTCGTTAAATGTTATTACGTGTCTACGCGTCTCTAACGTGTCACGTTCATTCGGCTTCTCTGTACGTTCGTCGTGTTCTTTTAAACTAGCGACCGTCGCGCCTTCGTTACGATGCGAAGACGTACCTAACGTGTCGTTCTCGCCGCTCGTCGCGTCGTAGCTCGTACTGGGCGCAAAACGTTCCTCCTCGACTACGAGCTCGTTATCGCGGAACGCGCAACGGTTCAAGATCGGGTCTTCTACGGAGATGGTCACGCGACTTCTAAGCGGCTGTAGAAACGCGCGGCCTTTCAGCATCCACAACTGCTCGAGGTTCAGTTCCAGGCACGGTTCTACGCTTATCCTAATCCACAACACCGTTTCGCACGCGGACTCGATAGTACACAGGCCGATTTCGATGGGCACGCGTTCGTCTCTCAGCTTGTTCACGAACGCGTTGATTCTGTCCACGAGACACACGCTCATCCCAGCGCTGCGCTTGTGCCTCTCCGTCGCTTTGTACTGTACGAACGAGTACGTGTCGTCCGTAGCCACGATCCCGATCAGATAGTCCAAGGTAACTTGATCTTCTGGTAATAGGCGATAAGCGCAGTCGCTCCGTTTCGCTGGAACCGTTTCGCTTACGTCTTTCGTCGTCGTCGTCGCAACGCGTTGTTCGTCTCCGTTATTAGCGCGCGTCGACCGCGGACTCACCACGAACGAGTACATGGGTTCGGATTTTATTTTTATTATTATTATTATTTTTTTTTTTTACGTCTCTAACGACTCGACTATACACCTGAACGTCGCGTCCAACTTTTGAGCAAACTCTCGGTCCGACAGAACGTGCTCTATGCCCAGGTTAGCGAGACCTTGACCGATTTCACACAGTCCTCTCGTATCGCGAGGTCTGTAAATAGGATCCCTCCACCCGGACGCCTCGTCCACGATCCACGTCGGTTTTCGCGTTGGATCTAACACGCAGTAACCGGGCACTTTGTTACCTCGGGTTATTATTTCGTGCAACGCGTGTTTCCAAAATTCGTTCTTGTTCACGCTGTCGTTACAACAAGGACACGTCGTGTACTCGGTGTATCCGTCTACGCTCTCGTCTCGGGTTTCGTCTCCGAGTTCTTCTAGTACGAGCGCGGGTACGGTGAAATCGGCCTTTCTGACATAGCTTCCACCTTCGCCGTCGAACACGTTCACGGATTCCGCTATCATTTGCATGTATCCGAACACCCTTCCGTCGGCCAAGTGTAAAAAGTGCCATTCTCCCAACAGACTCGTGCACGCGGACGAAACGGAAGGCGAGACGGAGCGAACGGAGCGAGAGCTTTTGACGTTTTCCAACTCGCGTACGTATTCGTGCACCGAGCGCAGTCTTTGCGAGAGCGCTTCGATCGCGTCCTGCGTCTGTTTCGTGTTAGACATAATTTTATTTTCGGCTGCCGCGATCGTGTCGCGATGACCGCAAGCCATCAGGGCGCTCGTAAAGTGTCTGTTGACAATATCGTACGCTCTCAGAACAGAGTGTTGTTCTCGTGTAAGTTCGTTCGAGTCCATCGCTCGCAGCCAAGACGATCGCCTTCGCGTACACGTACGTACAAGGGGGATAAAAAAAAAAAAAAAACGAAAAAAAAAGCAACAACAAGAAAAGGAACAGAAACGCACACGAAACGGACGTTATACGATATCGTCAGCGTGAGTATTCTCGTTACGTCTGGACCGTGATAATTTTACGATCCTCGTGTTGGTTATCGCGCTCTTAAGCACGTCGTACGTGTAGCCCAGACCGCGAAAGTCTATCGTGTCCACGCTCGGGAATCCGACGGGCGCCACGCAACCGCCTCCTTTCTCCACTTGTATCGTGAGGGCCGCTATGAGTTCTGCTCGCGCTGCCGTTTTGCCTTCGTGGGCTAGGTACCGTTCGTGCCACGTTATCATGTCGTCGTGTAACGCACTGGGATTTTCGAGAAGCCACGGTACTACGTGTACGAACTCTGGGTTTTTCATGTGATAGTTATTGAGAGATTTGTCTTGGAACGGAGACAGCTTACTCTTGTAGCGGCTCTCGAAAACGGTCTTGACGTATCGTCTGTAACCGTTCCAATGTTTGGAATCGCTTCGGTCCGCTACGCCCAAAAAGTACAACTCGGTTAGATACACGACGCACAGTTTCTCCTTAGCCGTCAGCATGCCGTGTCGTTCTTGAGCCAGTTCGCAGCACAGGCGATTGGTGTGCGTGTGCAGCTCCATCAGTTTCGCCACTTTCTCCAGAGCGACAGGAAGCTCTTCCACGCGCTTCACTTTCTGCGAGTTGATCGACATCGAGGCGAACAGCTGATGTCGATTGTTGTTCGCCGTCACGTTGACGGAGGAGAAGAAGAACGGAGTGTGGAAGTCCTTCTTCGTGGTTTTCATCCTGATCACGACGGTGAGAGGATTCGCCACGCCGTATACGTAGGACGTGAGGTTCTCGTTGCTTACTTTGAACGTTTTCGTCGACGTGATACACGTACCCTGCGACATAGCGATCGTTTCGAACAAGCTTCGGAAATACGGCTGAAGCGAGCGCTTTGCGTTGGACGTGTAGTTAGCGCTACGACTGGGGTTGGATGTAAATTCGATGCGCGTGTTTTTGTAGCCGTGTTGAGAACAGACCCTTTTCTTGTCCGACACGAACCGCAGCCTGCTCAGCCGTCGCGTCTTGGTGGTGTTAGACTGCAAACGCGCGTATTTCCTGCGTCGTTCCGAAAACACCACGGAGTTAAACTTTTGATTTCCTACGGTGTTCACGTGCAACACGTGCAGGAGCACACCTTCGGCCAGACGAACGATGCAGCTGCCCATCTCGTGCAACGTGCGCGAAGGACACGCGCCGAACGCGTCCGCAGCGAGATCGGGCGAGCCGATCGCGGCTACGCCGTGAGCGTTAGGACTAGGCTCTGCACGGTTCTGGCTTGTAAAGCCAATGTAAGGCGCCCCTATTACACGCGAAGTCCAAGCTCCACAATGCCGCCAGCCAACACGTTCGCGCGCATCGAGATTCGTAAAGTTTCGGCGAGCGAGATCTTCGACTCGTCCGTCTGTCGGACGCGAGAGATTGTGTTTTTGCGAGCACCGGACATACAGCGCGTGGCACAACGCGCTGTTTTCGCGAACGGTCATCGCGCTTGGACATCGGTTCGTGTTTGCCGTGTACGAACAAGGCGCGTCTGAGAGGATCGGGACAGAGAGACGACACGTCTTGCGCGCTGCGCAGAAAACTTTCCAGGTTGAACAGAAGCAATCTACGCCTGCCCACGTACAGTAACACCAAGCGACTCCACATGAGATCCACGGTGACTTTAACGTCGACCGACACGTCGGTCGATCGCACCACTTCTCCTATTACGCACGGAGGCTCGGCGGACAAATTGTACAGCAGATATTCTAACGTTCTGATTTCGTAGTTTATATCGGGGGCGTCGGAATACGTCTCGGCGTGAAGTCTGACACGAGTCAACAGCGCACGAGCCGAGACGACGGCTCGCTCGTGACAGTCCGTCACGAAGCACAATTTGCAATACAGCGGCAGAAGTTTGTTCACGTAGTTCACGTGCGTAGGTCCCGCGCGTTTCAAGTCGGCGAACGATCCGTGCTTGTCGCGATCGTACGGGACGTATCTACGTTCGCTGGGCGCCCACACGGACGAACCGGATATCAACTGTTTGTGCTTCACCACGCACTCGATTAACGGTTCGCTGTAGAGTCGGATTTCGCGACCCGTCGCACGCTCGAGTTGCTCGATCACGTAACGGATCAAGTTCTCGTATCGAACGATGTCGACGTGCGAACCCGGGCAAGTTCCTTCGCACGAAGGTACGTTGGAGTTGTTCTTTATCGCAACGGCCATCAAAGCGTGTTACGGGAAGTTATCGGTTCAAGAGCGTAGCCTGTCTGTTCTCAGAAGCGTCCTCGAAGACACGGAGCCCGATCTTAGTAAAAAGCCTCGATTGGACGAACATTATTCACGCGTGGCCGGTCTACAGGCGTCCGCGACCAACTTCGACCAAGTGTACGTGCAGCTTTACGCAGACCTGAGGACTAAGTCGATAACCCAGCTTCGAAGTCTGGTGAGAGAACACGTAGAGAGACTGAGTACTACGGCTGCCTCGTACGAGTTCATGAACGTTTACGGCACGTGTTCGTTCGGTCCGCCTAACGTATCGCGTTCGTCGACCCGCGAACTGCCGACGTGTCGATTCACAGGATTGCAAGGTGCTCACGACTCGCACCTGGACGTAGTGTCCGTTCACGGCATACTCAGTCCACTCGTGAGCGTGAGGATACAACAAGGACGATTGGACCTGACGCCTTGTCACGAACACGATAGGCTCAGAGTCGCTGAAGATTCCGTTAAGTTGAAATCGCGTAGCGCCATGCGAGTACCCAAGCTTCCGAACCGAGAAGTAGGTAAAACTTTAGCGAGTCTGGAACACATTTTTCTTTTGTCCGTCAGACGAGACCTACACAAACTGGGATGCGCTTACAGGACGGTCGTTCTCACGATCGAACTGTTGCACCTGAACGTGTTACATTTAGTGCACGCGTAAACCAGAACGGTATCGTGTGCCTATCGTACTTTCTGTCAAGTAGCACAGACGGCGAAGCGTTGTACGAATGCAAAACCCGTAAAGACAACCTGTGTGAAAAACGAAAATGAAGACACCGTCAACGAGGCGAACGTGTCTCGACTCATTTATTACACACTCTACGTCGGCTCCGGCGTACACAAACGCGTTACGGGTAAGAAGAAACCGTCAACGAAGGGAACGCGTGTCCCCCCCCCCCCCAACGTTACGGCGAAGAGCTGTACGAATGCAAAACAAAGACAACCTGTGTGAAAACGAAATAAAGACACCTTCAACGAGACGAACGTGTTTCGAGTCAGTCTTTATTACACACGTTACATTGGCTCTCTGTGGGAACGCAAAGTAAAGACGCCCTGTGCGAATACAAAAATGAAGACTCGGTCAACAAGGCGAACGTGTCTCGACTCATTTTATTACATCGGCTCCGGCGTACACAAATGCGTTACAAGTAAGAAGAACCCGTCAACGAAGGGAACGTGTGCCCCCCAACGTTACGGTGAAGCGCTGTACGAATGCAAAGTAAAGACGCCCTGTGTGAATACAAAAAATAAAGACTCAGTAAACAAGGCGAACGTGTCTCGACTCATTTTATTACATCGGCTCCATATTACACACGTTACATTGGCTCTCTGTGTGAATACAAAAATAAAGACACAGTGAACAAGGCGAACGTGTCTCGACTCATTTTATTACATCGGCTCCAGCGTACACAAATGCGTTACAGGTAAGAAGAACCCATCAACGAAGGGAACGTGTGTCCCCAACGTTACACTGGCTCTCTGTGGGAATGCAAAGTAAAGACGCCCTGTGCGAACACAAATAAAAACACAGTCAACAAAGTAAAGACGCCCTGTGTGAATACAAAAATAAAGACACAGTCAACAAGGCGAACGTGTCTCGACTCATTTTTTTACATCAGCTCCAGTTTACACAAATGCGTTACAGGTAAGAAGAACCCGTCAACGAAGGGAACGTGTGTCGACTCCTTTATTACATCGGCTCCAGTTTACACAAATGCGTTACAGGTAAGAAGAACCCGTCAACGAAGGGAACGTGTGTCCCCAACGTTACGGTGAAGCGCTGTACGAATGCAAAGTAAAGACACCCTGTGCGAATACAAATAAAGACACAGTCAATGAAGCAAATGTGTTTTGACTCGTTTATTACATCGGCTCCAGCGTACACAAATGCGTTACGGGTAAGAAGAACCCGTCAACGAAGGGAACGTGTGTCGACTCCTTTATTACATCGGCTCCAGTTTACACAAATGCGTTACAGGTAAGAAGAACCCGTCAACGAAGGGAACGTGTGTCCCCAATGTTACGGTGAAGCGCTGTACGAATGCAAAGTAAAGACACCCTGTGCGAATACAAATAAAGACACAGTCAACGAAACGAATGTGTTTTGACTCGTTTATTACATCGGCTCCAGCGTACACAAATGCGTTACAGGTAAGAAGAACCCGTCAACGAAGGGAACGTGTGTCGACTCCTTTATTACATCGGCTCCAGTTTACACAAATGCGTTACAGGTAAGAAGAACCCGTCAACGAAGGGAACGTGTGTCCCCAACGTTACGGTGAAGCGCTGTACGAATGCAAAGTAAAGACACCCTGTGCGAATACAAATAAAGACACAGTCAACGAAACGAATGTGTTTTGACTCGTTTATTACATCGGCTCCAGCGTACACAAATGCGTTACGGGTAAGAAACCATCAACAAGGTGAACGTATTTTCGAAAAGACACCATCAACAAGGCGAACATGTTTCGAGTCAGTCTTTAGTACACACGCTACATTGGCTCGCTGTGTGAATGTAAAATAAAGAAACCTGTGTGAATACAAATAAAGACACACCTTGTTACACAAACATCAACGAACACATCTCCACGCTACATTGGCTCGTTTACATTATTACACATTGTACACGAATGCGTTACGGGTAAGAAACCGCGAACGAAGGGGGGTCGTGTGTCCCCAACGTTATTTTGTTTTTATTGTACTTGTTTTTTTATTGTACGTGCCGTCGCGTAACACTGATGCTGTGTGAATGCAAAATAAAGAAACCCTCGACAAGGTACTGATACGAAGCGCTGTGTGAATGTTAACAAAGAAAACTTCGACAAGGTGAACAATCGTTATGCGATTACAAATAAAGACACAGTCAACAAGGGGAACGTGTTTTTATTCAGTCTTTATTACACTTGTTACATTGACTCGTTCACTTTAGTATACAACGTACACATCGTAAAGAAACAATACGGTTAAGGGAGAGGGGAGGTGGGGGAAAAAACACCTGTTACACAAACATCAACAAACACATTACACGAGATACAAAACGGACGCTTTACGGAGGAGCGTGCTCGGAACATAGACGTGTTTTTTTTTTTTTTTGTTCAATCCGAATCTTCGAGCATCGTGTCATAGTCGCTGCCCTCGAATATGTTCAACATCTCATCGTCTGCACCGGAACCGCTCGGTTTTTCGGCTTCGTACGTCTTCTTGTATTTCGTCTCTCCCTGGTTTGGTTCGGCGCTACGTTTTCTACTCGGGACCGTCGAAGCCGAGGCGTCTTCTTCGCCCGTAACTTCGATACAGTTTCTCTTCACCGAGTCTATCAAGTCTGCGAATTCGGCTTCGTTCAGGTTGGGCGCGATCATCTTGACGCGCCTCAGTTCGATTCTGGGCATAACGTAGGACACTTCGGTTTTTATGGTTTCCATCGCTTGCGCGATCGTGCTCGTCTTACGCATCAAGCTCTCGACGCACCCTTCTTTGTCTCTGCTGAACCTGCTCACGTCTACGCACCTGTTAGAAAACACTCTCACGCAAAAGTACGTGCTTCGGTACGGGTTTTGTTTCGCCAGTTTACACAACGAACGACTCGTGCTTTTGATTTGGCTGAACAACGTCAAGGAGGCCGTGGTCATCAACGGAGCGTGCACCATGTATTTTGCGTTTTTGTACATGTTCGTCATGGTCATGACTTTGTCCCCGTCCAACAACACTACTCGGTTGTAAGACTTCATCTGGTCCCTCATGATTTTTTCGACGGCTCGCTTGGTGTCGCCTATCATGGCCAAGGACTTGCAAATGTAGTCGGGTAGTTCGGGTTCGTTCGCGTCGAACCATTCCATGGAGTCCAACGCACACCGGTACTTGCTTTTGCCGAAGACGTGACCCGACAACTTGAGCAGTTCGCCGTAGCGCACCTTCATCGTGTTGACGCGACCTTGCTCGTCGCTCGAGTCTTTGAACTTTCCGTGCAACACGAGATTTTCGAGCGCGCTGCACACGGCGTTGGCATCGGACTTGTTCGCGTACGAAGCTCTGGCTAATTCCGCGCACATGTACCCCGTTATCATCACCGCGGTCTGCCGAAGGGTCATGGTCAACGTCAGGAGGCACATCGGTAGCGCGCCGTGCGACACGGTCAGTTGGTATTTGCTGTCGGCGTTGAGCGCGTTCGTATGCACTTTACTGTTGTACCTAGGATCGGTCACGCACTTGACGTTCGCGACCTCCGTAAACTCTCCCTTGTTCAACCAGTGGTTGTACCTCGCGTACATTTGCACGTCTCCGCTCGTTTCGCTGGCGTTCGACGACGAAGGTTCGTAAGGTTTAGACAAAAACTCGTGGACGGCGTTCCGATGCGATTTGTAGTTCGGGTCCAACTCGATCGTTAGCATGTCGCGCACCACGGTAGACGCGGCTAAGCCCAAGGTGACCGAGGTGAACTGTCCGAAGTCGCACGTGCTATGCAGTCGTTTGTCTTCCGGTCCGGTGTACACGCGACCGAATCCCAAAACGGAACCCTTCGTTTGTCCCGCGAAGCCCGTGCCCGTCACCGACAGGCAACTGTTATTCGACGCTCGCACGTGAGTCCACAACGCGCAGCTCTGATGAAGCAAGGCTTTCTTGAAGGCGCTCATCGAACCGTTCAGTTGCGTCATCGCGTCTTGCGACAAGTCGTTGTTGTCGCGGCACGGTAACATGTTGCGGATGGTTCCGAACACCGCGCACTGTACGTAGGCCAACACGTTGTCGGACACCAGCATAGAAGCGATAGCCCTAGACTTCTCGCTCGTAGTAGACTTCTCGTTCGCTTGGCCGCCCATCAACAGCAGAGCGTCTTCGTCTTTGGTCAGAAACAGCCTGTCTCCGAACTGAGGCGCGGCGAACCACAACCGCGTCGATTCGCGCTCCTCCAACGAACAACCCGTCGTACGAGACAATATGCTGTGCTCGGTCCAAGATATCGTGTCGTCGGACGCGACCTTGTCGTGTCCCGTCTCGTCGAACTCGTAACCCGTGAACAACTTGTAGTACGCGAGCTTACGCGCGCACCCGTCGCCATCGTCCGTTTGCTTGTAGTACGGGATAAACATGGGTTTTAAAACGGTCGCCGAACACAACGGGTGTCCGTGGTTTATCTCGAGGAACACGGCGGAGGCCACGCTCAATATAGTAGCCAAGTCTTGGTCCGTTATCACGACGGTCGCGAACACCACCAGAAATTGAATCAAAGCTAGAAACAGCACGTGAGCGGGCTCTTTGTCTTTACTGTACGCGATCTTCTGCTGACCGAGCTCCGTCAAGTCAAACAGCTCCAACAGCTTTCGGACGAGCTTCAGCGCGTCCTTGACGTTTTTGCGGGTTACGTTGGCGAACACCTGCGGTCGGAAATCGTCGGCGCCGTCGTCAACGTGGCCTAGACTTCGATACACCCTCGCGACTTTTCTTTTCGTCAGATGGGCACACAGTCCTTCGTAAAGCTTAGCCTCTAGTTCCGCGTCGATTTTAGGCACGTTCTGTAACGCTAGGAAGTGTCCCAAGTGCTCCGCGTGTATTTTCACCACTTTGTCGGGGAAAGCCTCGGGGCAATAGAGATGCAGCACGACGGGGGACTCGAGAATCACGGGCGCGATGGGCTCGACGCAACAGGACGAGTATTCGACGCAGGAGTCGTGCGGTCCCGTAACTACGCAAAAAGCCTCTTGTTGCAGAGCTACCTTGACTCGCTTAGTATTGTTCGCCATTTCAGACAAAAAGAGCCCACGTCCGAATCCGACGTGGGAGCGCAGCTGGTAAGGATGTTGTTGATCAAAGGAAAACCTCGCGAGTGTCGAGACGCTCACGAAGTGTGTCTTTTTTTGTGGACTGATATAACCGAGGCGCTGAAAGATTTGGGTATCGAAGTGCCGCGTCGAGACGAGCTGTCGCGAATGTCCGACTGCGAACCGTTACTCCGATTGGCTTTGTTGTCGGACTTCTACGCGTACCAGCATCGAGTGCTGCGCTTAGACGAAGAAGAGGCCGCGAATGCGATAAACGCGATCGGAGCCGAATTTATAAGGGTCCGGGCAGCTATAGGGTCGTCCGACGCCGAGCCGTTCTGCTGCAACGGAGAGCGAGGAAACTTCGGCGAGCGGGCTCGAAATTCCCACGTACTACGCGGTAGCAAACGAACGACGCCGAGCGCCAGAAACATCGGACGTCGCTGCGATCCGCGCTGTTCCGCGGCGAGTAAACGCACGCGAAAAGCTCTAAACGAGCGCGACGCGAAACGGTCGAAGATCGGAATATCGTGCGTAGCACGCAAGTCGTACTCCGCGAAGCTCGTACGCGCGTTTCAGGCCGTGAAGAACAAGGGTCATTCGGCGCTCACGCTCGAGTCGTCCTGGAGCCTGAGCGCGTACTTCTCGCTGGCTACCGCGTACACGACCGACGCTCCGTTAGAACTAGCCGCCGCGTGCATACCGGAGCTCCGAGAGACCTTGGCTGCCGTTCGCGACGAGCAGTATCACAAGTTACGGACGCTTAAACGGAGTACGCAAATGCTCCTCTACGGCGTTCTCAATTGTCACATCAATTGGGTAGACCACAACCACAAGCAAATAATACTGATCCCGCAGCCCTACGAGAACACGCGCGACGTCAGACGCGAGGGTGACTTGCGATGCTCGCGATGTATCAAAAACCAAACGTTTCACTCGTCCGAAGTTCGAGGTAACCCTAGGAACATCGACGTGGAGTTCGATTCGGACAGCATGTCCTTTCGATCGTCGTGTTGCTCGGCAGCCGTGATCAACGTGCCGCTGAGTACGCCCACGACGAACACTTGCACTTACACCGAGTTGAAACAGATGTACGCGTCGTGTCCGACGTGCGCGCGGACGGTGTTTTCCGAAGTGCTAGTAGATTTGCAAACGTTGTATTCACGGTGCGTTACGTGCGCGAACGCGCACAGCAGCAGCAGCGATGGATCCGGTCGATAGGCTCGCTTTGTTCAGAGCGGTGAAAGAAATGTCGCCCGAAACGTTACACGACATACTTTCGCGCGCCTACGGCCAGAACGCGAGAAGAACCAGGAGTCGAACTCGCAAAGAATCGGATAGTTACAAATGTAGTAACGTCGCTCGATATCTGTCCGTGACTAACGCGTACGGCGAAAACCCCAAGGTCGTCGCGGAAATCCTAGCCGCGCAGCTCCGCTCGTGTCCAAAACCCGTTTCGTCTCGAGCTCCCGTGCGAGAAACCAACGGTCGAGATACGAGGGGCGAACACGACGACGACGACGACGACGGCGAGATCCGAGATCCGCGCTACTTAGATACGCTCGAGTGTACCACGACGCGAAATCGCTTGTCCGACGTCGACTTCTCTCACGTTCCTCACGACGAACGAACCGTCGGCGAACCCGAAGCCACAGACGGTGAGCGTAACCCTGTCACGTTCCAGAGTTTCGACGACGACTCTTCAGGCAAAGTCGAAGACGTTCTCGCTCGAGAATCTAAGTCGGAGCCGGTCGAGTCACAGGAGTTCGTCCGTGACGACGATCGTCTTTGCGATCGAGCAACAGAGACTCACGAGAGGAGAAGCGATCCAGTCGCGTCGGAGGATTCCGACGAAAGATCGACCGGCGAAACCAAAAAAAACGCTCTCGCGAAAGAGCTTACGTTCGAGCTCGTAGAATTACGCGATCGCGCAGAGACGCGCGACGAGGTTCGCGAAACGGACTTTGCTACCGTCGCGCGCGATCCACATTTCGAACACCACGGAGAGGAAGTTCCACGTCCCGTCGTCGTATCGTTGTCGAACAACGCCGCTGAAAATCGCCCGTCGGTCGTGGTAGATAACTGACGTGCTCGTATCGCGTCCGTATAGCTACAGCTTTTTTTTTTTTAAATTTCTTAAAATTTCTTTTTTTTTCCTCCCCCTTGTCGTTTGTGCGTTTTCCTTTTTCACTCCGAAAAAATGGATCGCGTTTCAACTCGAGACACGTACGATTGGGACATACTGGTGCGTCTCACGCGCGACCACAACGTATCCGACGTAGAATACGTACAAGTGTCTCGTTTCGACATCGAAAAAAGAATACCCGTTCCCGTCAAGTTAACGAAAGACGCTCGCGACGGACTGTACCACATTCCGACCACGACAACGCGTTCGACCGTAGACGATTGGATCGTGCTCACCGTGTTTTACAGCGACGATCGAACGCAACGCGGACTCGTCACCGTCGTGCATTGGTGCGACGCCACGAGGGAGCAACCCTTAACGTCGATGTGCGCTTTGGCGGGTCCGGCGTTCGCGTGGATCAAATCGCAGGTCGTTCCGCCGTGTAGCGTACAGGGCGAAAGCGTCTCGGTACAAGGTTACGATCCCAACGCCGTCGTATCGGAACTTTACAACGACGTGAACAGAAGCCTGCGTAACATGTATTATTGCGAGGGGTCTGACGGAGAGGCGCTCGTAACGCACATGCTCCGCGACACGTTAGCGGCCGTGAGTATGCCGTTGGCGGCGAAAGTTCTATATTTCCAAAGTTTATTAACACGACGTCTCGCGTTCGGAGACGTTCGCGACGCAACGTCTACGCTCGGTCCGACGGTGTGGGGCACGCGCGTATTGTGGCAACATCGCCCCGGGACGCGCTACGCGTCTTGTGCGGTGGGCGACAACACGAGTCTCGACGGGAAGTCGCGCGACGTGCCCGAGAACGGCGGACCCAACTGCAACTGGATCCTCGTGAGCTTGACGGAGACGGGACTGAAGATACAACGAGGGTTTCCGACTACGGCGATCGTGTTCGTAGACGAAGTGCGCGCACCGTATTGGGCCGTCGTGCTCGGCGCAATATGTTGCGGAGCGCACGATCTTTGGTCCCGACGTCTAGAGAGCGCGCTCGCTACTTTGAAAGTCTCCGCGGAGTCTAGGGATTTCGAACGCATGCGCTCGGAACTGTGTCAACGGTGCGGTCACAGTTACGAAACGAACGCGCGTCACGCGAAAACCGTACGAACCTCGGCCGTGGATCAGATAGATCGGATACTCTGCGGTCGAGCGTGCACCGCGTTGTGTTGCTTGGTAAACGCGTCCGGGTGCGAACGCCAGTATTATTGTCTCAGCCACAAACGACCGTACGATTCGGCGAGCGCCCCACGTCTCGTAGTAGTAGAAGAAGAAGCTAGCGGAAAAACAGACGAATCTCGCATTCGCGAACGTGCGATCGCTTCGTGGTGGCGCTCCGACGGGCGAAAAGAAGGAGCGTACACGACCGACGGCGGCCGAGACCACGATGTCGGTCGCGGAGACGAATCGAGAAGCGACGACGGACGTCGCGACGAAGCCTCCGTCTCACGATCGCTGTGGGCCCGATTCACATGCGAAGCTCTTGGCTATCACAGCAAAGTTATTCCGTTCGGACACGCGCGCGGAGCACTCGCCGAAGGACGCGCGTCGACGTTTGCCATCGGTACACCGTTCTACGACGACCAGAATACAATCGATGTGCGACACGTTCCCAGAGCTGAGCGAGTGGTTCGAGGATCGAGAGTCGAAGGGCGACCCGCCCCAGAAGTTGTTCGAGTTGGCGATGGAAATGTGCGGTAGCTACAACGTCGCGTTATGCAACTTTCGCGAGGAGTCGCTAGCGGGGAACGAGTCCAATCGCTACCTAAAGACTTGGGACGACGTGGTCGCGACAGAACT
Organism: Garcialebias charrua; assembly: GCA_038048925.1. Classification (NCBI taxonomy): domain Eukaryota; kingdom Metazoa; phylum Chordata; class Actinopteri; order Cyprinodontiformes; family Rivulidae; genus Garcialebias; species Garcialebias charrua. The sequence continues at coordinate 67,333 of JBBPBX010001154.1, read as the reverse complement.
GTTGCTCGATCGTATCGTGGACACGGCCGAAGCGGCTCGCGACTTACACGAGCGGGCAAAATCCGCAGGCCTCTTAGACGTCGTTCGCGTCCCGCTGCAGAACGCTGACGACGAAAGCGCACCGAGGGACGCTATCGCCGTGGAACACGTGCTAAACGCGTGGTCCGATATTCGCGAAGTCGTCTCGAACGTCTTGGACGTCGTCATAGCGCAAAGATCTGTCTGGGACGAAGTACGAGCGCAAAGAGAAGAGGAACGCGAAAAACGTCTAAACGAGGCGTCCGAGTACAAAAACGCCATCGAAGAATTGACGAAAGAGTACGAGTCGACCAAAGTCACGTTAGAAAATACTATATCGTTGCTCAGAGAAGAAATGTGTAACGAACATTCCAAACAATCCGAAACGTTCAACGAACTGACCAAGAAATACGAAAAGAGCACGTACGAGCACACGCAAAAAACGAAAGGTGCCACGGAACGAGCGGCGAAACTCGAAACCGAGCACAGAGAACTCGTAAAGGAAAACGAAGCGTTACAGCGAACGACTGATACGGTGGTACGAGAACTAGACGAATGCAAACGCGAGTGCACGACGAGGTCCGACGAGGTTATGGTTCAGATGGAAAGAAACGAACGTTTGCACGAGACGTGTAGAGAGCTCAAAGAAAGACTGAACGACGAACGGAAAAAGCTCATCGAAGCCGCGAACGAAAAGGACGTAGAGATAAGCGAGATCTCGACTCGACTGAGCGGAAAGGAACGCGAGTGCGAGCGCCTGCGAGATCATAAACGGACGGTGCGAGAACTGGAAAAGAAGCTCCTCGCAGACACGAGTCGAACGAACCTGAACCTAGATAACGTCGCGCAAACATTAGACGCCTCGGTGACAAACGCGATCACGCTTATACGAAACGCGTGCGTTCGCCGAAACGGTATCGACCACGATAGCCTCGCGGGTCCCACCGAGTCCCTGTCCGCGTACGATCAAGAGATTCGTAAGACTATCGCGAGCCTGGACACCGAACAAGAACCGATGACCGTAGAACACAAGGGACTCGAGAAGAAGCACGACGAAACGGAAAAAGAGTTTAAACGCGCTATCGAAACAATTACCGCCGATCTGAAAAACGAACGGGAAAACGCACGCACGTATAAGAAGGAATCGCTAACGATACAGACGGCGTATCGTCAAATAATGAACGAAATAACCAGAGACACGATTCCCGATCCGGAAAACGCGATGGAGGCGTTAAAAGAAACGTCGAGAGCGTCCGCGAAAGCGTTGAGCGAAAATCTGGCTCGCGTTTGTACGTTCGTCGACGCGCCAGAGCGCGCAGACGTAAAATTCAGCGAGCGTTCGCCGTTGTTCAGCGCGTACGAAAAAGCGATCGTGACAAACGTCACGAAACGTGAGGATTCGCCTATGGAAGTGACCGCGTACGCACCGGGTATTACAGGCGAAAGGTTCGATCCGACTAAAGCGGACCGTCCAGACGCGAGCCGCACGAATAACGCTTTCGACCGAATGAAAACGCGCTCGACCGAGCCGTCCGCCGAGGAGCTCAGGCGCGAAGAAGAGTACATTCTGGAATTGCGGAAAGCGCATTCCGTGTACCACGAGCTCATGGCGTACATGGGCGCCGACGCAGCCGGCGATTACGAGCAAGCCTTAGACGTCGTCAAGAACTTACGGCGCAAATCTATCGACGTTGTAAAGCAAATGCTAGAACGCCAATGTGTACGTAGACACGACGATACGCGTACCGAAAGACACGACGATACTTGTACCCGAAACCACAACGGCGAAGAAACCATGTTTAAAACCTACGAAAACGCCGTGTTCGATTGTATAAATCGACTAGACCCAATTCGATGTACGACGGAAGAGACACGCGAGAGAAGACGAAAGACGCCGAGACAGGCCGAGACGACCACCGACGTTGAGGCGTACGCGAAGGCCGAGCCGTACGCGTTTCGTCAACAAAGCGACGATAAGTCCAGCAACTTTATTCCAAACGACGATTTTTGGTCAAAGGCCGTCTTCGACCAAACCGTAGTAGTAACAAAGGACAACGGAAAACACAAGAACGAAAACAGCTCTGACGATACAAACGTATCGGAGGTGTTCCGGATCCATGAACCGAACAACTACAACGTGTACAATTTTGTAAAGACCGAACCGAACAGCGGCAACGCGTACGAGTTTGTGAAAACCGAACGGGACGAGTCCTCGTGTGTTTTCAGTCCCACTTGATTGTTTTTTTTGTTTGTGTTGTGTCATATACAGCTGTATTACCTATGTATTGTGCAAGCGAATAAAGGTTTTCCTTCAACGTAAAACAACATCCGATGTATTGTCTCAAGTGTTTATTTTTTTTCTTTTCTTCTTCTTCTCCCCACTCTCCCTTCAACCTGAATATGTAGGTTGTATCAGTTAGACGAGAATCGCTTGTGTGTGTGTGTGTAAGACATATAACTGAACTCGAAGCATTACGCTGTGCGTTCAGACAAGACTTTCTTTGTAATCCACACCTTTATTGGTACGCATAAGATACACAGTTAGTTTTTGCTTTTTTTTTCCAGTCTCTGTAACGCTGAAACTTTTGCTGATTTGTGAAATGGTCTCGGGCTACAGACTTTTCGCTGTGCCACCTATGATGCTTCAAGCTCCTATTAATGACGAGTGTATATATATATATCACGCGGGTTCGTCAAAAAACGGTCAGTTGTGTTCACGCTACGTGAAGTCGCAGACGTTTATTTTTCTTTTGTAAAAGAAGAACATGAGTTCGCGTCAGTTTTCAGACTTGTCGACAACGGACGTCGAGGTGTACGTGTTCTTGCTCAACAACGGATTCGTGGACCAAGAGAAGACGTTCGCCAATATGGATTACAAGTTGTTCATGAGTCTCCCGAAGAACCTTCTGGAACGTCTCCGTCTACCACCGAAGTTCATCGCCGCTTACCAGACCTGCGTCGAACAGTATCACCGACACCACGGAGAAACAGTACGCTCCGCTAACGACGACGCGTGCGATCAAAAACCGTCGTATCGCGCGACTCGACTCGACGTTACACCCGAGGTCTCTCGGGACAAGGAACGCGAACCGAGAGTCGAGTCTGCGTTTCGACAACAAACAGGCGTGAGATGCTACGGACCAGACCTGACGCCCGACATCGATCGTACTAAGTTCCAAAGACCAGACGGTCCCACCGTGCACGGCGGACCAGACCTGACGCCCGACACGGATCGTACAAAGCTCCAAAGACCAGACGGTGTCGCAGTGCACCGCGGACCAGAGCTGATTCCGGACACCGATCGTACAAAGTCCCGAAGACCGGACGGTCCCACCGTGCACTTCGGACCAGATCTGACGCTCGACACGGATCGCACAAAGTCCCGAAGACCGGACGGTCCCACCGTGCACTTCGGACCAAATCTGACGCCCGACGTCGATCGTACAAAATCCCGAAGACCGGACGGTCCCACCGTGCACTTCGGACCAAATCTGACGCCCGACGTCGATCGTACAAAATCCCGAAGACCGGACGGCCCCGATGTGCACCGCGGACCAGAGCTGACGTCGGACACCGATCGTACAAAGTTCCGAAGACCGGACAGCCCCACCGTGCACTGCGGACCCGATTGGATGCTTGGCTTCCACTGTGCGAAGTCTGGAAGATCAGCTAGTCCTAACGTGTACGATACCAAGTTACACGGATTGTACAAGTGATGGACTATAACGACACAGTCTTACGTGAACGCATAGGGGGGGTTCGATAGAGGCCTAAGCGTTGCACAACTTTTATTTTTGTTCGTCCTTACAAGCATGTTCGCATTACGATTCTTACGTTGACTGAATACTGTGTTGTATACATCAATAAAATACAATGGTTATACACGATACGGTCCTGGTGTTGTTGGTTTTTTTTGTTTTGTTTACTCTTCGGTTGACCAAATTCTGTGTTGCATACATCAATAAAGTATAACGGATTTGCACGATGTGCTCCTGGTGGTTTCTAATACAGGGATATCGTCTAATACAGGCTGGCTCTTCTCTTGCTACATTGTAACAAAACAACAGAAACCGAGTTCAGAAAGTGACAACACAAACAAGCGAGAGCCGTATCTGTATTCACACAGTAGGTCTTTATTTTTATTTTTTAATATTACATTCGTTACAGAAAACATAACACTTGAGTTGAGAAAAAAGAGACAACGCAAACAAGCGAGAACCTTCTTTGTATTCATAGAGTAGGTCTTTATTTGTACGTTCGTTACAGAAAACATAACAGGAGTTGAGAAAGCGATAACTCAAACAAGCGAGAACCTTATCTTTATTCACACAGCGTGTCCTTTTTTTACACCGTGACAGAAAAACATACACCGCGTTGAGAAAGTGACAACGCAAACAAGTGAGAACCGTATTTTTATTCACACAGTGTGTCTTTTGTAGGTTTGTTACAGAAAACATAAAACGAGTTCAGAACGTTACAACAAACCCAAGCGGTGAGAACCTTGTCTTTATTCACTTTGTCGGTTTACAAAAACAAAACCGAAAAGTGTACACCTTCGTCGTCCCCCCGCGTCTGTTCGTGCGTTCGCGACGTCGTTACAGTCCTTCGACGTCACTTGTAGTACGGCTCTCCGTGGATCTGCACAGAAGCGTCGCCCGCGTGTATTTCGTCTCTCGTATGACAGAGCAAAAGGACAGCCGACAGCATGTCGTCTCGAGTGTAACGACCCTCGACAGACCGCTTTCCACCGGTGGATACCAGACTGGTGCCCTTTGGCGATTTTGTGATGGTGACCATGGCCATTTCCTCCCTCAGTTTACCCAGTAACATTTTACCTTGTTCCGCGTGCATTTTATCGGTGAGTCTTTCTATCGAGAGTTCTGCGTTGCTCGTGTGCACTTTGTCACGGTCGAACGCGGAGAACGCGCTCACGTTTGCTTGGTTGCATCTCGTGCGTTGTCGCCACCACGACTTGGAGTAGCTCGTCCCGTGGCCGAGACGATCCTGAACCGATTTGCGCTTGGTGATTTCCGCTAATATGGCCCATCCCACTGACATTATCGTGTCGTAATAACACAGCGTGTCTTTGAGTATAGCCGAAACCGTAGCCAGTACCATTTCTAGTTTAATTTTTGGACTCACGTGTTTACCCAACATGTATTTGTTGTTGTTCTTGGACCATTTGTTATAAAATCTGAGCTTGACACCGGAGTACACCAGAGACTGTTCCACAGCGCCTTTCACGTCAGCCAACGCGTTGACGTATGTGTTTTGTTCGAACACTACGATCACAGGAGTCTCTTTCCACGAAACTCTAGGCAACAGTATCTTCATCAACTTTACGTGAGCACAAATCAAAGCGGCGTAGACGGGAGTTACTTGCTCCAGGTCTTGTATGTCCACCTCCTCCAGAGTCAGGATCTAGGAACAACAACAAAAATAAAAGAAGACATAAGGGAAGAAAAAAAAAGAAGAAAGAAGGAAAGAAAAACAAAAAAAAAACAAAACAAAACCAGACGCGTAAGTGCGTGCGATACACCGTAGCGATCGAATATGCAATGTTGTGCGCAACGTGCACTCTGGCTCGTGCGTACATCTACGCGTTACGCGACGTTGTATGGTGCGAGCTGATAGAGATGTACGAGTACATGCTAGCCGTAACCACGTTTCACCGTAACGTTACCTTTTACGCCAACATGACGAAAGGGCAACTGAAAACGTCGTATTGCGAGACGGTATCGTTTTCGTCCGCTAAGATCGTGGTACTCAACGCGCTGATGGCCAAATACCGAGGTTCCGACGACGGTTCGAGCGAACCGCTCGTGACGATTTCCGACGAGCTAAGCGCGGTCGTCTCCTTGTCGTTAGGAAGCGCCGTGCCACGGTACTTCGTGACAGCCTGCGTTTCGCAACACAGTTGGAGAAGTCACGACGAGATGATCTTGGCCTGTTTCGCTGCGGCCGAAAGCGTTCGGTTTAGCGTTCTGAGGTACACGGCCGTCTTAAAAGCGTACGAGGGCACTAGGGCCGTACGCGACTTTCGCATGCTCGTGGCTACCGCGATGGCCGGATGGATCGTGGAACTGGAGTCCCGCGTAACGTGTTCGTGCAGAACGTGGAGCCTCGTCTTACACACGTTGTCGTCCGCCGCAGTGGACACGGAATCGTCCTTGACGCTTCAGGACGAAGCCAGAGTCGGCGCTTACGTGTGCGAACTTTTAGACATAGAAAGGGATCTCGACGCCGCTCCTCCTGCGTCGTCGCTTCGCTACGCGGACGCGGTGGACTACGCGTACGTATTCGAAGGTCTCGTGGTACGCGGGCTGAACGCGGACGAACGATAACCATACTCACCACCAATCGGCCGTTGGACAGTTCCACTGCGCAGCATACCCCGGCGCACGACATGGAACCACCGCCGAACGTGGGATCCATGCACACGTAAGCTCTCTCGAGTCGCTCGTCTCTGAGCTCGGTCAGCGTCAAGACGTTGTCGGTGAGGAATCTGCTCAGGACGCACTCTTCGAAAGGGTTCGTGTTATCAGTTTTCACGTCGGCGGACGACGTGCTGCTGCTACCGGTGACTTCGCTTTCGAAACCTCTGGGCACTATCATGTTCATCAAATCTTTCAGATGAACGTCGACGGATATGTGCTGCGGACAGTAAACTCCTAGGCACACGCACGTCAAGCCGGGGTCTTTGGAATGATAGCCGCACTTAAAACTCTGAGAGATTACGTGGTAGGCCGAGTCCCCGTTGTCTTTGCGAATGTGCGAGACTTTGTTGAGCCACGGCGTGTTGCCTACGTGGCTGGTTATGTGCACTTGTTTTCGGCCTCTGAAAGCTATGTTGGGCAACACTGCCAGCAAAACTTTCGAATTGACGAAGCCTACTTCGTCCACTAGTATCAGATCTGCGCTTTGTCCTCTGCTTGCCTGTGGGATACAAAAACACACACACACACACACACACACAAAGAAAAACAGAAGAACGGTTAGACGAGTCAAACGTAAAACGGCACACACGCTATAAGAACACGATACGTTGTAGCGGATACATAAAAAACGACACGCGGTCTTGAGATATACAAAACCGTGCGTCTCTATCTTTATATTAGTTTTTGTTTTCGTTTCGTTTCGTTTGAGCGTCTCGAGCAAAACGAACACGTGCGCGTTGCTCGAGACGCTACTATGACTCATTCGCATACGTTGTTAATAAACGATCCTCAGTGGGTATCGTTTTGCGTGGAAGCTCGATGCACGTTCGTGGAACGAAGGGACGGTTACGTGTGCTCGAAACACAGCACCGTACACCGTTGCGCACCCGTTATGTGTACTACGATTTACAATGGTCGATCGCTTAGAGTACGGTGGCTTCGAGTGTCCGGTGTTAGATCTCGTGTCCTTTCGTAGACCCGAGCCGGAATACGGCTCTTCGTACCGCTCGCGGAATAAAGTAGACTCTACGTCGTGCGAGTACGAATCTTTATTCGACGCGCGTAAAACTAAATCTCAGAGTCTCGACATGTGCGTGAACATACCTATCTTGAAGACCGGTCTGCCTGTATCGATAGCGCTTTTCGCTACGTTGACGAGCGTCGAATTCATCGAGGACTACGAGATCGTCACGAGACGCAAAACGCTGTACAACTGTCCTCACGGAACAGACCCTTCGCGGTGGACGAACGTAGTGATCGAGCGAGCCAAAGAACTCGCGGCCGGCTCGGTGGTGAAGACCACGAACGCGGATTCGGACGCGATCAGAGATATCGTAACGCGAAGTACGGTGGCTACGAGCAGCATGTTCGAAAGTCGATGCGACATCATCTGCAGATTCATGAGACGGGTCGTGTGCAAACACCAAGAATTCGAGAGGCACGACAACGAGTTTTACGTGCTGATCATCATGGCCACGCTGTGTTGTTTTCCGTACTTGCACCACGAACTGTGTACGACGTTCGATGTGAAAACTCTGGTGAATATGTATTTCGACAAAAGGTTCACTAAACACAACCAGTGGTCCACGCTATCGACCTATTTACATCAACACGCGAATCGAACCGCTTTCGAGAAACGCGTGAAACGCTTCGACGTAGCGTCTAGATATCTGCCTACGATAATCAAGGTAGCGCTGAACGACTATCTGAAGAAGGTAACCGTGGACGAGGTTGCGGATAAGGACGACACGGATAAATCTGCATTACGTGTCACACGCGCGGACGAGGAGAGGGACGAGTCTGCACGAAACGGTTCCGCCGGACTCCAGGAACACGAACTCCTCACGGCAGCAGCAGACGAGCGTACAAGGCGTACGGACGAGAAGGACACCGTACGCGAGCAAGCCCACAGCACGAAAAGCAGAAAGCGAAAAGTGTGTCCTTCTAACGTTTTCCAAGATCTAGATTAATGCAGGACGTGGACACACGTGCGATGAATCACTCGCACGTTCCCCTGTTTTTTTCTTCCGTGTGATGTATTTTGTGAATAAAGAATAAACTTTTTTTTTTAACTCTATGTGTGTCACTATCGACTCGTCCGTGTGTTTGTATTTTGTGAATAAAGCAGAAACTTTTCTTACTCCGTTTGTGTCACTGTCTATTCATTTAACGTTCAACGCGAGCACCGTTGGGTAAAAGTCTCGTGAAATAAACCAGACCGCACAAGGAACGTAACCAAAGTTTATCGACCAAGCACAGATACATTGCAGTCACGATACAAATGCGTTTCGTACAAAGGTATACGTGGGAAACAAACTGACACGTACAGGATTCGCATATATCTGTTACAGTTAGGTGAATTAGATGCACGTTCCCCTTTATTTTTCTCTTCCGTGTGATGTATTTTTGTGAATAAAGAAGAAACTTTTTTTTTACTCGATTCGTCCGTGTGTTTGTATTTTGTGAATAAAGCAGAAACTTTTCTTACTCCGTTTGTGTCACTGTCTATTCATTTAACGTTCACCGCGAGCACCGTTGTGTAAAGGTCTCGTGAAATAAACCAGACCGCACAAGGAACGTAACCAAAGTTTATTGACCAAGCACAGATACATTGCAGTCACGATACAAATGCGTTTCGTACAAAGGTATACGTGAGAAACAACTGACACGTACAGGATTCGCATATATCTGTTACAGTTAGGTGAATTAGATGCACGTTCCCCTTTATTTTTCTCTTTCGTGTGATGTATTTTTGTGAATAAAGAAGAAACTTTTTTTTTAACTGGATTTGTGTCACTGTCGACTCGTCCGTGTGTTTGTGTTTTGTGAATAAAGCAGAAAATTTTCTTACTCTGTTTGTGTCACTGTCTATTCATTTAACGTTCACCGCGAGCACCGTTGTGTAAAGGTCTCGTGAAATAAACCAGACCGCACAAGGAACGTAACCAAAGTTTATTGACCAAGCACAGATACATTGCAGTCACGATACAAATGCGTTTCGTACAAAGGTATACGTGAGAAACAAACTGACACGTACAGGATTCGCATATATCTGTTACAGTTAGGTGAATTAGATGCACGTTCCCCTTTATTTTTCTCTTCCGTGTGATGTATTTTTGTGAATAAAGAAGAAACCTTTTTTTTAACTGGATTTGTGTCACTGTCGACTCGTCCGTGTGTTTGTGTTTTGTGAATAAAGCAGAAACTTTTCTTACTCCGTTTGTGTCACTGTCTATTCATTTAACGTTCACCGCGAGCACCGTTGTGTAAAAGTCTCGTGAAATAAACCAGACCGCACAAGGAACGTAACCAAAGTTTATTGACCAAGAACAGATACATTGCAGTCACGATACAAATGCGTTTCGTACAAAGGTATACGTGAGAAACAAACTGACACATACAGGATTCACATATATCTGTTACAGTTAGGTGAATTAGAAGCGTGTAGTAATGGACACAAAGGTTTTTTTTTTTTATTTTACATTTTTTTTATTTGCGTCGCGTTTACGACGAACAGGTTTCTTCCATTCGATTGACCGTCGGACGCGGTCTCTACGAGGTTTAGTCGTCTTTCCGCGATACCGTATTGCGTCCATGTAGTATTTCTCCAAGTCTCGATAGACGTTAGTCGTATCGCGCGTAGTTTCCCGCTCGCTTTCCGCGAGAGCCCGTCGCTTCCAATCCATGTTGACGATGGAAGTCAACACGGCTTGTCCGAAATACACCAGCGTGTCGTATAGACTTTCCGGGTCGCTCGCGAGCGTCCTATCGAGAAAACTCTTTTTCCACGAGGTCTCGCAGCGCAAGTACGTCCGCGACTTTCGCGAACGGCATGTAGGCAGTGGCGCACCTCGTAGTTGGCGCATCGTCTCGTCCGGCGCTCGATACGCGAAAGCCGACGTGCTCTTGCTCGAATACGTATATGCCATCGCGAGCCAAGTCGACCGGGTCGTCTCCCATCCGCACGCAACCGTTATCTAGTCGGCGGAGCGCGCAGTACGTGGCTATGTAAGAAAAGACCCACAGCAGAGTGGCGATTTTTACGTTGTACTTTGTCGGATCGACGGTTTTCTTGAGCTGTTCGCTGATCCCCGTCGACAGATCGCATCCTATCATGGCTACGCGTTTGCACGAGCGTATCAGTTTCAGAACGCTCGCGGCCACTTCCACGGAGAAACCGCACGACGTCAAGTGTCTGAACAGCACGATGCGCTCCGCTATCGCGTTATACCTAGCGTCGTACCTTCGCAGAGGACACGCCACGGCCATCCGCACGAACGTTATCACTCTGTCGTTCGTGCTAGTGGACGCCACCGATTTCAGCTGCGAGCGCAGGTCGCGGACTTCGTTCGAGAGCACGTCGGGGTTCGTGTCTGCGGGCACGTGCCGCTTCAACGCGCTCGCTCTTTCTCGACTCCTGTTTAGCGAACCGTAGAGCGTCCACACGCACGCGATCGGGAACGAGCTCAGATATCTGGGCGCTTGGATTTCCTCGAGCTTGCGTACGTACGAGCGCAGTCGACGCGTTATGTCTTTGCTTAACGATTTTTGTTTACGTATCTCGTCTTTACGCTTCAGCTCGTCCAATTGTGCGACGAATGACAAAGCCGTGCGCGTCTCACCGTCGCGCGTTTGCGAAGACTCGTGCGCGGCGGCGGCGGCGACGATCGAGTCTTCGCAAGGGTCTAGGTGTATCATTTCCTCGTGCTCCTTTTCGCTCGCGCAGTAAGCCACGCTCCGGTCTCGGGACGGAAACGATTCGTGGCGAAGCGTGAAATGACAGCACGACATTCTCGCTCGCTCGTCCTCCCAGGTGTCGTACGTTACGATCGTCTCGAAACAACATTCGGGACATTCTCTTGTGTCGACCGCGATTCTGGGCAACACCGGATACCGAAGCATCAAAGCCAAGAATCTCTCGAGCTTGAGCAAAGACTTTAGGCAACCGTCGTACGTGCCCAGCATGAAGTCTCTGCACACGCTAGCGTACTCGGACGTGGCCGCGGTCAGCGTCAGGGGTTGATCGAACGCGTTCGCGATCTCCCACTGCCGTTCTATTCCCACTATCGTGAGCCACAGGGTGTATTCGTTTATTTGTCGCTGGCTGGGTATCTCTGGCGAGAGCGCGACCTCCTTGGGTGTTTTGTACGCGGCCGCGAATCTCCGTAGCGGAGCGTCTAGCGCTCCCGTTATTCTGGCTTTGCACGCTGAATCGTACAGCGCGGCGATCGTCGAGTCGCAACTACGCTCGTCAGCGACTCCAGACTCCCGGGAACCGTCTCGTCCACCAGCGCGTGGTCTCCGGTCCATTCCGAGACGTACAAGACCGAGTCCTATCCACCGCGGATCGCGAACGGACAACGGAGGAAGGGGGGGGGGGGTGTATGTTTTACGTCGTCTCTTTTATTTTTATTTTTTAAAAGTAGAGACGGATAGAGGTTCGTCGCGTGCGCCGCAGCGGCGCGGTCAAGCACCGCACGCACCCGATTCCCATCTGTACTTCATTTTAGAGACGGTACGACAAAACGAACCGGGATCTTTTTGAGACCACGCTGTGTTTCTAGTCCAAACGTCCGGCCCCCGTACGCCACGCGGAATACGGCGGAGTTCGCAGTATCGCTCGAGCGAGCGTTCGTTCGTCAAGTAGACCACGTCGCCGGTCCGAGTTTGAGCGGGGTCCGTCTCGGCCGACGGTCGTTTGGCTACGACGTGAACGCCTCGGTCCTTCCGCGCTGTCGCTAAGCTCACGGATCGCGAGTCGGAGTGGAGCACGAGATCGCCTAGCGTTTTAGTTCGTAGCGTAGCGCGCGAGGAGTCCAAAAACATATCCAGCTCTTTCGCGTGTCCTTTCGCAGAGAACGTAGAGACGGTGTAACTCGTTCGGTTCGTGCGCACCACGTCCAGGTCCGCGTTTAACGCGTACGTCCAGTACTCGGTAACCTCGTCGCTCTCGGGCGTAAACACTTTTACGTCGCGAGATCTAAACGGACCCGTCGCGCCGGCGAACCACGCTAAAGCGCATTGTACGTATACGAACAGTCCGGGCCGAAGGCATCGTATTTCCAAATCCTCGTGCACGCAACCCGAAAGTACGACGTTAGCCAGATGACCTACGAAATCGCGCGGAGAGCACACGTCGACGCTGACGCGCGCGTCGGTCGCAGATGCGCTTCGTCGTCTCCGTCGCGTCGAACCCGTCTTCGTCGCGTACCAACGTCCCGGTTCTACGACGGTAATCAGGTGAGACATGGGCACCGCGGAACTGTCCTCGAACGCGTCTAGACCTAGGTTGGTGACTTTACACAAGCCTCTGCTCCACGTCCTCTCGTCTTTGCTACACAAGACGCGAGAGCACAAAAAATCGTACCCCTTCCACTCGTCCGAATTACGCGATCTGGCCAACCGCGAGTCTAGCTCTATGCGAAGCGACGTCGCGTGTAGAGGATCGCCGTCGCGGATCGGAAAATCCGCCGACTCGTAGTCGAAACAAATCGGCGGCTCGCCGAAACACCACCTTAACCGACGCGACTCCGGCACGCCGAGACCCACGCTAGTTAGACTGTCGGAGACGGGTAACGTAACGTCCCAGTCGAACGGATCGTCGGAGGCCTTCTCGAACGTCCATCGCGTCGAAACCTCCTTCGCCCACGAGTCTGCGTTCGCGATGCTCGCGTTGTCCAACGGATCTCTGTTGCCCTCGCGCATGAACATCTCTTCGAGCACGACCTCTTTCGGTCTGCGCTTTATCGGACGTTCGAGCGACGCGGGGATCGGCCATTCGGGACTTTCGTTCGTCAACACGTCCATTCTGAACATCGAACCGCTGTCGACCACTATCGCCACGGACTCTAACTTGTGAACCAGAGCTCCGCGGCAGCGCAAATGAAACAACGGGGATTCGGACGCGAACGCGATCGTGTAGCCGTCGACGACGGCGAATCCCGGGGGTCTTCGCGTCGCCGACGAATCGCTCGCGAGTCTCAACAAACTCCAGTCGCCTAAGCTCGTTCTTATTTTGGCAGGTCGCGAAACTCGTTCGAAGACGTACACGGATCCGAGGGTTTTCGCGTACGCGTTCAACAGCAGCTCTTCTTCGTTGCCGAGCCGCAATAGATCCGACCCTTCGGTTAACTCGCGCGCTGCGATCGGCTCCGGACGACAGCATCTAGAGAGCAAACGCGACAGCCTGTGGTCGTGACAACACAGAAACGCGCCTATCAAGTTTATCCTGTGTCTGGTGGGACACAACGTGTCGAGGTCCGTTCCCCGGTTCCACACGGACGCGGCTCTGTGTCTGGTCAAGACGAACAACTTTTCGCTCGGAATCGAGCCTACGCGACAACCGGCGGCGAGATGACTGAGCAAAGAGTACACGGGACTCGAGACGTCGGCGCCGTGCACGGCGAACTCGTAATCTAACATCACGTCGCCCACGCGCAGATCGAGAACGCAAGGGTGCACGGCTCTGTAGAAATA
>JBBPBX010001154.1:20844-36036 GCA_038048925.1 Garcialebias charrua | reverse complement strand
TATATATATATATATATATATATATATATACAGGTAGTCCCCGATTTACGAGCGAGATCCGTTACAACGAGGCGCTCGTAAACCGGAAATCTCGTAATTTGGAACGGTTGCCATGTCTCTCGTAAGTCCGAAATTTCGCTCGTAAATTGGAACGGTTTCGCTAGCGCGACTAAAAACACTCTATTTTCATCCAAAAACTGCTTATGAGTGCATAAAAATGATCGGAAACGTGTGTCCATATGCTTAGCTAACTAACTGTGGTGAAAAAACACATGAAAACTCAGTATTTTTTGCGTTTTTTCCAAAAATTCGCCAGCTCGTAAGTCTGGAACCTCGTAGATCAGAGCGCTCGTAATTCGGGGACTACCTGTATATATATTAAGATTGACCTCTGATTGTTTTTGCTAAAACAATGTTAAATTAATTAAAATTTCTCTCAAAAACTGTTTAAAATTAGCGCCTTTTTTTACATGATAAATACGGTTTTTCCCGTCGCGCGATTATGACGTCACACACAGACTCGCGTCAACTGCGCACATTGTTTACTATGGACAAGATACAAACGCGATCCGTCCAATTCAGCCATTTAAAACTTTATATTTTAACGGTTTGTCTTCAGAGAAGCCAAAGTTATTTCCAGTAAACAGCAGGTTATAATTTTTTTTCAGCTCCTGCTGGTTTTTGGAGACTTTTCACTTCAGGAAGTGAGCAGCTGTGTGGAGTTCACAGGAGCTGCAAGTTGAGAGGAAGAAGGAATTCTACAACATGTAAATCGTTTCCATAGCACTGAAATGGTAATATATTAGTTAATGTTTCTAATAATTATTCAACATTAATTTATAGTTTAAAAAATTAGTCCCTTTTAAATTATCTGTTAAATATATTATTCTTTTACTTTATTTTGTTTGTGTTTTCAGGTTTCCAGGTCTCCAGTCCATCACCTGAGGCTCTTCCTGAACCACTAGTACAACCCAGACTTTCACATCACAGCAGGTAAGATTGCATCAACAAAAAGAATAGTACTCAACAATATTCTTTGATGTAAATCTGTTGATTTTCTGTGGTTCTGATGAGGGAAGTGACAAAGTGGATGCAGCATTCAGCCCATAATGGACCCAGATGTCCTCTGCGTCCAGACCTACAACACCTGGACATCCAGGAGCGTGCACGAGGAGGTGGTGGAGTCTGAAGACATTAGTTTGACCCATTGTCTTAATATACAGTATACTGCATATAATATATACTGTGTGTGTCTGTGTGTTTTATCATCAATTCACAGAAATGTCTTCACCTGAAGAGTGGACCCAGGTGGAGGAGAACAAACCTTGATATTGTTAAAGAACAGATGGAGACATCTTCATGATCTGTAGAACTCCAGGACTGATGCTGCAGAAAGCTACGTTTGTGCATCAAGACATCAAAATATGCAGAAATACTACAACTGGCCAGAGCATTGAGATGAAAATGAATAAATAAAAATATGAATTTAATATTTTTTCTGACCGTTCAAATGAACATATTGTTTGGAAAAAAAAGGATAACAATGAACCAAGTGTTTCTGTAGATATGTGTAAATAAAGTTACAGTAGTACACTATATTATCTGTTAGTGTTGAGTTATTCTTTGTGAGAATATTTGTGTATCTGTTTTAATTTCATTCGTTCATCTACAACTCACAGCTCGTACTTTAGTAAAAACAAAATTGGTGAATGTTGAAAAAAACATTTTATTAAAATAAAACCATCCCATATTATCAAATATATGAAAACCTCTGGGGAAACATTAATATGAACAGATTATCAAAAAAAATTGAGTTTAAAAAATATCAGCAAGTGGTGTTTGACTTCATCAGCTCTGTAAAAATGACACTTTACAGCTGTAAATCTGCAAAATCAGAATTTTACTAGAAATTCAATTTTACTGAGCAGCTAGCTGTGTCATTAAGAACTAGTTTCTCCTCATCCTGCTGCTTGTACACTTCTTCAGACTCCACCACCTCCTCGTCCACGCTCCTGGATGTCCAGGTGTTGTAGGTCTGGACGCAGAGGACATCTGGGTCCATTATGGGCTGAATGCTGCATCCACTTTGTCACTTCCCTCATCAGAACCACAGAAAATCAACAGATTTACATCAAAGAATATTGTTGAGTACTATTCTTTTTGTTGATGCAATCTTACCTGCTGTGATGTGAAAGTCTGGGTTGTACTAGTGGTTCAACAGGAAGAGCCTCAGGTGATGGACTGGAGACCTGGAAACCTGAAAACACAAACAAAATAAAATAAAAAAATAATATATTTAACAGATATTTTAAAAGGGACTAATTTTTTAAACTATAAATTAATGTTGAATAATTATTAGAAACATTAACTAATATATTACCATTTCAGTGCTGTGGAAACGATTTACATGTTGTAGAATTCCTTCTTCCTCTCAACTTGCAGCTCCTGTGAACTCCACACAGTTGCTCACTTCCTGAAGTGAAAAGTCTCCAAAAACCAGTAGGAGCTGAAAAAAAAATTATAACCTGCTTTTTACTGGAAATAACTTTGGCTTCTCTGAAGACAAACCGCTAAAATATAAAGTTTTAAATGGCTAAATTGGACGGATCGCGTTTGTATCTTGTCCATTGTAAACAATGTACGAAGTTGACGCGAGTCTGTGTGTGACGTCATAATCGAGGGACGGGAAAAAACGTATTTATCATGTAAAAAAAAAGGCGCAAATTTTAAACTGTTTTTGAGAGAAATTTTAATTAATTTAACATTGTTTTAGCAAAAACGATCAGAGGTCAATCTTAATATATATATATGTTGTGCCATTTTATGGAAAGTTAAAAGATGATGTCAGTGGAGCTTTAATGCATTGGCTATGTTGTATGTTATTTAAGTTATGTAGCATTGTTTTAAAAGGGGAGGAGTGTAGTGTATACAGTGGAACTGTTTACTTCAGCGGAACCACTCCCCTAGTTACGGGGTTACCTAGAGGTGATCCACCGGCACATTGATTTATGTGTGTAATGTTGAGACCAGTTGAAGACAAGTAAAGTGACGTTCTTGTTCCATAACCGAGTGGGATTATTCTTTCATCTTTAAAATATACTTTGTTGGAGTAAAGACACAACAGGCGTCATCCGCAGAAAATTCACCTGAGGCTGATATCGAGATCTTCCTCGTTCATCAAGCCTCAAGTGTCAACGTCGGCTGTTAAGTCCCCGATGGGAGCCAGCGTATCCGGGCTGTCGTCCCATTCGACTTGGGTGCTGTCCTCCAGAGCTATGCTCTCGAGCTCCGGCGTGGGAGTGAGATGCTCAGTAGTGTCCTGGTCTGTTGGCGCTGCAGCAGCGCCCATGGCTTTGGTGACGAAGTCCACCGGGTGCCTCCTCACCGCCTCCAGCATCTGGCTGCAGTGTGGGCAGGAGTCGGGCACGTCCAGCGCCATCTTAACATGCAGCATCCCCAGGCAGATGGGACAGGCCTCGTGGGTGTCCGTCGCCAAAAGGGAAAAACCACATCCGATGGGGCAGGCGCGCGAGGTCGGGCTCGCCGTCCTGCTAGTCTTTTTCGGAAGTCTTGGCTTTCGCTTTCCTTTCTCCGGAGGCATGTCCAAGATAAGACGAGCGAGTCCTTCCAAAATCTTTTTTTTTTAGATGTCTCCTCCGTTGCGTCACTTTCGCTGGCTAGCCTGCTACGAGATTAGGAGAGGTAGCGATTTGACGCAGTTAGCGCCGTCGAGCGAAGCAGTCTGCGGAAAGAGGAGAAGAAAAACTTTGGGGTTAAGGAAAATTGTGCCGGACTAGCTTTCGCTAGCCCGGTAGTACGCAGGAAGAATTCTCTGTATGCCCTGTGTAGGGAGCAAGCTCACCTCTGGTCGAGCAATGAAGCAACAGAGAAGTCCCGCGAAGAGAAGTTCAGGTTTAGCGAGGTGAAGGGCAATAAGAGGACGTAGGATGGGCGTCAGCGCCTTAAATACTCAGAGGGCGGGGTCTCTGGCGTGACGCTGACGCCCCTGCTGTAAAGGTGTGAATGTATTACTTCAGGTAATCGCGCGGGGCGCAATTTCCCATAGCAATTATGTTGCACCGATAGACCTGACTGATAAGGGAACTGGAAGTTGCAGAAATGAAGATGTTGAGGTTCTCCTTATGAATATTCCCCCAGGAGTGACAAGGATGGATAAGATCAGGAATGAGATCATCAGATGTACAGCACATGTTGAACAACTGGGAGAAAAAGTTAGGGAGACCAGACTGAAATGATTTGGACATGTCCAGAGGAGGGACAGTGGTTTGGACATGTCCAGAGGAGGGACAGTGGGTACATTGATAGAAGGATGTTAGAGCTGGAGCTGCCAGGAAAAAGACAAAGAGGAGTTATATGGATGCAGTTAGAGAGGACATGAAAGTAGTTGGAATGAGTACAGAGAATGCAAGACGAGCATCCAGAGTGAGGTGGAGGATGATGACTCATTGTGATGACCCTGAAGAGCGAAACGCTGAAAGAAGAAGAATGTGCAATGGTGGATCCAGTGGTGGACAGTGGTGACCACCATAGATCGCTGTTTAACAACCCCAGTCATTTGAGGAAACTACTGTATACATTTAATAATAATAATAATAATAATAATAATAATTAATTCAATTTATAACGCACTTTTCATTACTGAAAATCTCAAAGTGCTACACATATATTGAATGCTACACACATTCATAAACCGGTGGCGGCAGACTACCATGCAAGGTGCTTTCCAGTCCTACCGGGAGCAACTCAGGGTTAAGTGTCTTGCCCAAGGACACAACGACACATGGTGCGGGTCCCGGGAGTTGAACCGCCAACTTTCCGATCGGGAGACGACTGCCCTTACCACTACGCCACGGCCGCATTTAACTAGTGGATTTATGTAAATACATGGCAGTGACCCTCTTGGATTTTGACATGGCAACCCAATTTTGAAAGGAAACTTTCTCACACCTAGTTGTAGCCCTACACCAAAATGGATGTCAGAATCTCACTTATTTTTCAAGTTATCTTGCTCACATTCACATCCAAACAGACGGACGGAGGGTGTTTCCAATTAAATCTCTTTGCTCCACAAGAGGGGACAACGAAACATATAAAGTTGAAACAGTTTGAGACAAAACGTTGCTAGATCTATATCTATGAATCCTTTTGTTTTACTGTAGTGAAAATATGTTTTCAAAAATCAATTTCATCTTGGACACTTGAATCCTTTTTTGCTGCCTTTGTATTAAGGCAAAAGAAAAAAAAACTACTTTAAGGTTAAAAAAGTAGATTACACAATTACATCTGTGGCGATTAAAAAAGAAAAACTTTTTGGGATTCAAACATTTATTTTTCTTAACGAAGCAACCAAAACCGACCAAAACAATCTCCATAACTAACAAACATGATGCTATAGAATCTATAGCATCATGTTTTTATCATGTCACTATAGTATAGATGATGTGCCCAGTGACCTGTTGCTCTTTGAATTAATTCCTGATTTCAATAAAATGCAAATGCTTGCTTCAGTTTATGTACCACCTGATGTGTGAGGAGCACAAAGTTTACATAATCACAGATGATTGTTTGAAAGTCAAATGAATACATTGGGCCAAAATTAGGACTGATGGCTTGGGTTTATGTGATTATTTTTTCTTTTAATAATTGCATAGTTTATCAGCTGCTTGTTATTTTTCTAACAAGAACCATCTGACTTGAACACTTGGGGCTCAGCTCGACTTGGTCCAAAGAAGACACAAAACACCACACACACAGTGTGTGGTAAGAAGTAGATGAGAATGAAGGCCTGGGTGTGTGGATGCAAACAAAAACACTTCTTGGAACATGTCAACATACTGGTGGAAATGGAGTCGAAGCTCGTGTGTTAGCTTAAAATATATAAATGAGATATGTTTTAGCTCTCCTTTATGCACAGCTTGTACCACAAAATCAAACGTGTAAAATTCTCTCATACACCAGAGTTTCCTCGTCAGAGTTGGTCTGAGCTCTTCAATGCTAGCCTAGAGTTCTCCAGAAAATTAACAAAACACCTGAGTAATTTCACAATAGTTCACAAGTTATGCACATGTTAATCATGTTTTAAACTTTGTAAATCAATCTAACAAGAAAATAACAAATGTGAAACACAAATGCATCAAATGCTTCCATAAATAAATTGAAGACATTTTCAGAGAGATATCATATCTCTGCCTAGTACAGTATCATGTGAAACTTTAACCGTAAACAAACTATGTAATGACATTTTCATCCATCCATTATCTTTACCCGATTTTTCCTTTTTAGGGTCGTGGAGGTCGCCGGTGCCCATGTCCAGCCATCACTGTGCAAGAGGCAGGTGACACCTGGACAGGTCTCCAGTCCATCACAGGGACAGAGACAAACGACCATTCACCCTCTCACTCACACCTAGGGACAATTTAGAGTTAACAGTCAGTCTATCATGCATGTTTTTGGTCTGTGGGAGGAAACCAGAGTACCCAGAGAAAACCCATGCATGCATAGAGAGAACTTGCAAACTCCATCCAGAAAGGCCCCCAAACCGGGATATGAACCAGGGTAACCTGTTCGCTGAGAGGCAGCAGCTCTACCAGTTGCATCACCATACTGCTGTAATGACATTTTCTCCAAATAAAATAAGTTATCCTCATGACAACAAACACACACTCTATATTTCCATACCTCCTTCCGCCTTCCGTGTGCTAGTTTAAAATTAGACATTTACCTTATTCTTTAGCATGCTCTCCCATTTGATACACATCTCGCCTGGAGCCTTTTTAACGACATGTGAGCAAAACTTTATGCTTGGAGAGGAGTGGCCAAAGAAACCAGAAATAATAACAACAACAACAACAAAGTGATACTCTTCAAATTAATGCAAAAAAAAATGCATGTGAAATTGATACAATTAGATGTCCTTTACACAGCTGTCTGATAGGTCACCCAGTAAGACAAGAAAGAGGGTGGCAGAGCAATTCTGGAGTTCTTTGGTTGATGAGGCAGTAGTAAGGCCCTTGGAACTGGGCTGAAGCTCTCTTACAAAAGCTATTTCTTAGCATACATTTTATTATTTTTACAATTCTAGTTTCAAGTTTTACATTCAAAAACAATATTGTATCAGTATTTTTGTTGATTTAAAAAAAGCATTCAATACTATTGGTCACACCATTCTCCTTGAAAAACGAAACAAATATGGTATTAGAGGACCAGCATTACAGTGGGTATCTAGCTACTTGAAAGATAGGAAACAATTTGTACAAATAAATGATGTAAGATCTGACCTCTGTAATATCACATGTGGACCAAAGCTATTTATTTTATATGTGAATGACTTGGTAAATGTGTCAGGACTCCTTAAATGTGTACTTTTTGCTGATGATACCACATTTTTCTGTTTAGGTGAAGATATAGAACAAATGTTGGAATTGATAAAGACAGAATTTGTCAAGATACAAACTTGGTTTAAAATAAATAAATTATCATTAAATCTAGAAAAAACTAATTACATGATATTCAGTAATAAAAAGAAAACTGTTGATGTTCCACTCAAAATTGAGGGTGTTGAGATTTGTAGAGTGAGTGAGGTGAAGTTTTTGGGTGTTATCATTGATTTTATTTTGATCTTTGCTTTGTTACACTTTGTAGCACCTTGAGATTTTTATTAATGAAAAGTGCATTATAAATGGAATTCATTATTATTATTATTATTATTATGACAAACTGACATGGAAACAACACATAAATTCTGTAAGAATAAAAATAGCTAAATCGATTGCAGTACTGTACAAAGTCAGAGACCTATTGAATGATAAAGCTCTGTATTTGTTGTATAACACAATCATTGTTCCACACTTAATCTATTGTATTGATGTTTGGGGGAATGCGTGTAAAACAATCACAAAGCCTATTTTTGTATTACAGAAAAGAGCTGTAAGAATTATCACTAGAAAACATTACCGTCATCCATCAAGTACATTATTTTATCAACTGAAGTTATTGAAGTTCCATGATTTGGTAGACTATAATATTTTATCAGTTATGTATAGGGCTCAAAATAATGCATTACCTTTAAATATCCAAATGCATTTTGTTAAAAGACAAAGTTGTTATAATCTTAAGGGGACAGAGATGTTTGTAAAACCACAATTCAGAACTAGTTTGAAGGGACGTTCTACCTCAATCCAGGGAATTAGATTATGGAATGGCTTGGAGAATGTAGTTAAAAATGCCAAGTCAAGGTCTACATTTAAGAAAATGATCAAAACAAATGTGTTAAAAAAATATATATGAAATAGCGTAATGTGTATTGTATTAGTTAGAAAATTAGAAAGAGTTAGTCATTTTGTACTGTTGGTTGAAGATTATTATTGTTTAATCTGATTGTTGGAAAAAAGGGGCAGATATAATAAGATTTATTCTTCTTTCTGCTACCTTTCATTTTTTTATATTTTGTACATTATCATTTATGGGATTGTCTTGTATTGTTTCTTTTGTAAAAAAAAAAATGAACAAATTTAATAAACATAAACATAAAATTTTTTATAGCACTCAAGACAAAGAACTGAAACACACACTGAGAGTGAGTAACTTTATTCATAGGAAGAAAATAATATAGTCTACCAAATCATGGAACTTCAATAACTTCAGTTGATGAAATAATGTACTTGATGGATGACGGTAATGTTTTCTAGTGATAATTCTTACAGCTCTTTTCTGTAATACAAAAATAGGCTTTGTGATTGTTTTACACGCTTTCCCCCAAACATCAATACAATAGATTAAGTGTGGAACAATGATTGTGTTATACAACAAATACAGAGCTTTATCATTCAATAGGTCTCTGACTTTGTACAGTACTGCAATCGATTTAGCTATTTTTATTCTTACAGAATTTATGTGTTGTTTCCATGTCAGTTTGTCATCAATAATGACACCCAAAAACTTCACCTCATTCACTCTACAAATCTCAACACCCTCAATTTTGAGTGGAACATCAACAGTTTTCTTTTTATTACTGAATATCATGTAATTAGTTTTTTCTAGATTTAATGATAATTTATTTATTTTAAACCAAGTTTGTATCTTGACAAATTCTGTCTTTATCAATTCCAACATTTGTTCTATATCTTCACCTAAACAGAAAAATGTGGTATCATCAGCAAAAAGTACACATTTAAGGAGTCCTGACACATTTACCAAGTCATTCACATATAAAATAAATAGCTTTGGTCCAAGTACAGAGCCTTGGGGAACTCCACATGTGATATTACAGAGGTCAGATCTTACATCATTTATTTGTACAAATTGTTTCCTATCTTTCAAGTAGCTAGATACCCACTGTAATGCTGGTCCTCTAATACCATATTTGTTCAATTTTTCAAGGAGAATGGTGTGATCAATAGTATCAAATGCTTTTTTTAAATCAACAAAAATACTGATACAATATTGATTTTGATCGACAGCAGTAGTTATTTGTTCCATTAATTCCATGAGAGCCATTGATGTAGAGTTTTTTGCTCTAAACCAGTGGTCCCCAAACTTTTTCCTGTGAGGGCCACATAACTTTTCCCTTCGCTGGTGGGGGGCCGGAGTCAGTTTTTAACAGGAAAAAGTGTGACGATTGCAGGAGTGCCTAAATCAGGGGTGCCCAACCTTTTTTGAACCAAGAGTTACTTTTGAAGTCGGCAGTTTGCCGAGAGCTACTCGTCCAGTCTCAGTATCAAAAAACAAAATTTTTCATCTCCCTACTCCTCACTTCTTTAAAGTAAATAAAACAGAACGTAATGTGTTGCTAGTTTTATTTAATTAAAGTATTTTATCAAAGTAAAATGACGCAATATTTGAAAAGCACACCATATTTTTTAAAGAAACGAATAAACAATGAACTGAACAATATAAAACTCCCTCATTTACACTAACTATTTACAAAAAGTGACTTACAAAGGTGCAGATTTACAAATCTCCAACAACTATTTCAAACCTCAATAAAACCTAAATATCAAAACTAGGCAGCTGCTCTGTGCAGCAGGATGGTGTCATCTGGTGCAAGCTGTATAAAATAAATGTGTCTCTACCTTAGTGGCACTTCTGACACTGAGAGGAGGAGGCGCGGGGCAGTATGAGGTGGAGGCGCAGGCAGGTCTCCAGATGATCATCAGTCATTGTGGATCTGTTTTTGGACTTGATGATTTTCATGTGTGAAAAAGCAGACTCACACAGGTAGGTAGATCCAAAAAGTGCTGTTAAGTTCAAAGCACATCTTCGGATGTAAGGATACTTTTCTTCTGAGAGCAGACTCCAGAACTCTCCATCCACGCCAGGTGATACTCGAATTACAGATGAGGCAAATAGACTTTGAATTAGAATAAACAAAAAAATACTCCTCCTCCCACTCTGTGTGAAAATAATATTTATGTGAAAGGGAGACAATTCAACTTACTCCTTCATCTTTAAAAACTGTGTTAGGATATGCTAAGTACTTGGTGACCGTACAGTACTGTACATGTATTCATTTGTAAAAAAAAAAAAAAAAAAAAATTTTTTTTTTTTTTTACTATTGTTCTGGGGGCCGGACCAAATGTGGGGGCGGGCCGGATGCGGCCCGCGGGCCGTAGTTTGGGGACCACTGCTCTAAACCCATACTGACTGTTGCTTAGAATATTTTGTTTATCTATAAATTGATCTAGTCTGTTCACAAATAGTTTTTCAAGAATTTTTGAAAACTGTGGTAACAAGGATATAGGTCTATAATTGTTGAACACACATTTATCACCATTTTTAAAAAGAGGAACTACCTTAGCTACTTTCATATTATCTGGAAATATTCCTGTTGAAAATGATAAATTACATATATATGTAAACGGCTCAATAACATGGCTCATTATGTCCTTTACAAACATCATATCCATGTCCACCCAGTCTTTTGATCTCTTGTCTGTAAGATTTTTTACTACATTCATTATTTCCTCTTTGTTAGTTCCATTTAGAAAAATACTATTTGCACAACCTGTAATTGAATGGATCACATTATTATCTACTTTTGGTATTTTAGCTGCAAGGCTTGATCCAACATTCACAAAATATTGATTAAATCCATTTACAATTTCATTTTCATCATGAACTTCATCGTTGTCTTTTACAAAATATTTTGAAATACCAGTTTTTGCTTTATGATTCTTCAGAACACTATTCATTACTCGCCATGTTGCTTTCATATCACCATTACTTTTATCTAATAATTTACTATAATATTCTTTCTTATGTTTCCTTATAATCCCTACTAATTTATTTTTATACTTTTTATATTTTTCTTCAGCGCTCTGACTTCGCAATTTCAAGAAACATGAATACAAATAGTTCTTTTTTTTTACAAGCATTTCTCAACCCTTTTGTCATCCATGGTTGGTCAACCATATTTCTCTTTGTGTAATTTGTTTGCACACAATTTTTTTCATACAGAGCTTCCAAGATATTCATAAACTCATCATATGCTCTGTTCACATCATCAACATACACTTCATTCCAGTCTTGTTTATCTAGATCCTCTTTTAATTTTTCCAAAACTTTTTTTGACGTGTTTATGATCTTTTTCTTCGTTGTAACTGCTTTTGTGATGCTTTGATCATTTTTATAGAGTGTGAAAACTGGTAAATGATCACTTAAGTCGGTCGTTAAGATACCACCTATCACATCCCCATTTGTTATATTTGTGAAAATATTATCAATTATTGTGGCACTATGAGTTGTAATTCTTGTTGGCTTTGATATCAATGGATACATATTTAAACTGTACATTGAGTTTATAAATGTGCTGATGTTATTTGAATCTGTTTTATTTCCCATATCAATGTTAAAGTCTCCACACAAAAAACTTTTTTATTAAAACTCTTCTCCATTAGCTCCAAGATTTTATCAGTGAAAATTTCTATATTTGCTCCTGGTGATCTATATACACAACTTATTATTATGTTTTTATCGTTTTTGTTTATTATTTCTATTGTTATCATTTCCATAATATTATCAACTATTATTGACATTTCACTATTTAATTTACATTTTATTTCATTATTGACAAATAGAGCGACTCCACCACCTCTTTTATTATTTCTGTTCATATGATATAATTCATACCCCTCGATGTGAATATTACTTGTGTTATCATCATTGAGCCATGTCTCTGACAGCGCTATTATCGTAAAAGTTCTATTTAACTGTTTTAAGTAATCTGTTATTTTGGATATGTTTGCATTTATACTTCTGCTATTAAAGTGAATAATAGAGAGAACTCCATTTGATATATTGATGTCATTAAACTGCTCTTCATTATAATATTCGCTATCTTTTATTACAGGAAAAAAATTTGCATCAATCACATTTTCAACATTATATATTTTAGGTTCTGAGTCTTCGTATGTTGTCATGTTCTAATGTATTTGTTCATTTCACTGTATATTTTGTCCATTTTGAGTGTGAGTTGTTTCATTGATTTGTAATTTTTCATCTCCTGAGTTCATCCAGATCCTTCAGTTCTTTTATCATTTTAGGCTGAGACCCTTCCTGTGTTTTGATAAAGATGTATCCATTTCTTGTCCATGTTGATGCTATTTTGTTCTGTTTTTTTAACAACCTTGCTTCATGTGCAATGTTTCCATTTTTTTTGGTTAGATGATCATTTATGTAAACGTTTGATCCCCGCAGATTTTTTTTTTGCTTGCATAATTACATTGTTTTTAACTTCCTGCTAATGAACTTGACGACTACTGATGGATTGAATCTTGGTGATTTACTGGGCAGGGTGTGACAGAACGAAATGTCCCCATGTTCTACGTTAATGTTCTTGTTCTGTAAAAAAGTAACTACATGCTCCTCCAGAGTCTGTAGTTCTCCCTATGGTGAATTCTCCATTTGGTTAGTAATAATAATAATAATAATAATAAACTTTATTTGTATAGCACCTTCCACAATGCCTTGCATTGACCAAGGTGCTTAACAGGATAAAAAGAAGAATAAACGGGAACAATAGATCAATGAAAATAGAATAAGAAACCACAGCGATAAAAGAAGGCAATGGAAATAAAAAATGCTACATACTAAAATAACACAAGTAATAAAAGTTACACACAGAAAGCTTTTTTGAACAAGTGAAATAAAAATGCAATTGAAATAAAGATGCTACATACTAAAATACAAAATAATAAAAGTTACACACTGAAAGCTTTTTTGAACAAGTGGGTCTTCAGTTTGGTTTTGAACAGAGTCGGATCGGAGGTGGCACGCAGCTCAAGGGGGAGGCTGTTCCAGGCTTTTGGGCCGGCAACAGAAAATGACCGGTCTCCCCATTGCTTGTACCTCGAGCGAGGCACCTCCAGCAGGTGTTGACTGGCAGATCGTAGGTCCCTGCCAGGCTGATGGACTTTCAGAAGTTCTGAGATGTAGAGGGGAGCAAGTCCATTCAGAGTTAGTGTTAGTTAGAGCTTTTACATATGTCCGACACTTACTAACATCGAGTCCTGAGATCACCAAGTTGTCTTGCTTTGTGTATTGTTCTAAGTCATCTATTTTTCGTTCCAGTTCAGCTATTTTATTATCTTTGCTAATTATCAGTTCTTTCAGTTGTCTTATTTTCTCAACCAGATTGGACTGGGAATCCAGTTTTGCTGATAATTTTGCTAGTTGTTCACCCATAAAGTTTAGTGAATCTTTAAAGTCTTGCATTTCTGCTGAGTTGTTTCCCTTCGACTCTGGTGCTTTTTGTCCACCTTTTCTCGTCATACTTACAGAGTTAGTAGTCTAGTGGTAGCAGGTCTCTGGTTTGTTTGCTGAACCACGTGGCCCTTCCACGAGGCTCACAGGCCTAACGATGGTGGCTGTGGCCCAGCACCCAGATCAGCAGTTATCAGATCAGAACTCACGGTCTCAGTAGCCTGCAGCAATCAGATCTGTTATCCGAAGAGGTTTGCTCACTAGCCTGGCTTAGACGGGCTAGTGATTAACGGGCTATTTATTATATAAATAAAATGAATTGAATTGAAACTGAAATGACCATCTGTGGTTTTTGTGTCAATTTTACAATGTCTTGTTTGTGCGCATCTGACAGTGTATTGTTCTCACACCATGTCAATATTCTGTGTTTATTTTTGCACCTGTTTTTTTTATTTGTTTTTGCATCTGTTTTAGACAGTTTTCAGTACCTTTCTTAACATGTGCTGTTTTAGCACCTATTTTTACACTGAGCTGTTCATGCTTCTCTGACAAGCTAATTTGCCCATTAAGGATTAACAGCAGCACTACAAGGATTTTTAAATTAGTACAATATTTACCACAGATCTCCAATTGGCTCTTGTAGGAATTTGTATCCCTTGAGATACTGATCATGCCTGGAAGCTTTTGTTCTGCATGTAAGTGACAGGGGGGTGATGGGTTTTGTCACTACAATGCAAATGCCTTGGGGACATGTGTCCATTCCACTGCAGCAGAGCTCTGGGTGGGGGAGTTTTTCTACAACAGGGGTCAACCTGTGGCTGCGAAAATAACCATGCCAGTCATCGTTGTGTTTCTTGTAACAGGATGGATGGATGGATGGATGGATGGATGGATGGGATATATATATATATATACAGCGGGCGCTGTACCGGTCTGTCGTGGTGAAGAGAGAGCTGAGTCAAAAGGCAAAGCTCTCAATTTACCGATCGATCTACGTTCCCACCCTCATCTATGGTCATGAGCTTTGGGTTATGACCGAAAGAACAAGATCTCGGATACAAGCGGCTGAAATGAGTTTTCTCCGCAGGGTGGCTGGACTCTCCCTTAGAGATAGGGTGAGAAGCTCAGTCATCCGGGAGGGACTCGGAGTAGAGCCGCTGCTTCTCCACATCGAGAGGAGCCAGTTGAGGTGGCTCGGGCATCTGGTTAGGATGCCTCCTGGACGCCTCCCTGGTGAGGTGTTCCGGGCATGTCCCACCGGGAGGAGACCCAGAGGAAGACCCAGGACACGCTGGAGGGACTATGTTTCTCGGCTGGCCTGGGAACGCCTTGGGATTCCCCCAGAGGAGCTGCTCCAAGTGGCTGGGGAGAGGGAAGTCTGGGCCTCCCTACTTAGGCTGCTACCCCCGCGACCCGACCCCGGATAAGCGGAAGAAAATGGATGGATGGATGGATGTATATTATTATATATAT
>JBBPBX010001154.1:0-19945 GCA_038048925.1 Garcialebias charrua | reverse complement strand
ACCCTGTGTACATAATCTCGTTTTCATCACATGTACCACATGCGGTGCAAATGACAATAAAGACTCTCTGACCTTCAAGATTCAAGATTCAAGAGCTTTTATTAACATTGCACCAGTTGTCACCAATACAGCGTGATTATGTATTCACAGTCATCCTGACGATGGAATGAGTGTGTAAAGCTGCTGCTTATTCAGAACATATGACATGTTCTTCAAAGCGACCTCTCTCATCCGTTTCGGGATGAAGGGCAAAGTTGTGAAAAAAGGAAAGTACCATGAGGGTCACAGCGTTGGTATTAAAAAAATTTTATCACATTTTGTCTGCCAAGACACCGCATGACACAGTAAAAACTATACCGATAAGCACATTTAGACAGTTACATGTTGCATGTTGGGACTAAGGCAGGGAGGATTCTGTCCATGAGACACCAGATAAAGACACTCTGACCAGCCGGCCTCCGATAACGCTCATAGAAAAGTTATCCGGGTGGGGGTTGCAGACAAGACAAGAGAGCAGCTGTTTTTCCACAGTAAAGCACATCTCAGGAGAAATTAGATATACAGCCTTTTCCAAGGCTGTTTCTAAGGGAGTCAGATAAGAATTGACAAATATTTTCACTTTCAGGCTCACATTGTAATTTCTGTAGCCTTCAGTCTGTAAGGGCGACTCTGTTCCATCCAATTCGGGACTTTTTCCACTGATCCAAGCTTTGACCTCAGATGCTGACCAGTACAGCGTCCAGAGTCCCAATCCGAGGGTGATCTGTTCACCCTCTGGATAAGCTCGCAAACAGCTGATTTCTCGAGGTCACCGAGCAGACCAGACGTCGGGTGCTCCAGGCATTAAGTCCTGCTGAAGTCTCCCTCCTTTGCGATAGACCAGTGCTTCACAAAAGCCAAAAAGCAAAGCGCTGCCATCATAATCCAATATAGTCCAGATTCTTCACCTCCACAGAGCATAGCACAGAGAGCTGTTCTGTGTGAGAGCGAGACGCACACCATCCACACCCACAGGAATCCATGGCGTATCCTCCGTCACTCTGTGAGGGTGGAAAGGCTCCCCTTGTGCCGTTTCTTCTGTAGAAATCTTGTTCGTAGAATCGAATGCCCAAACCTCCAATCCATCTTAATTTGCGTTCGAGGTGCTTAGCTGAGGAGCTGCAGGCAGCAGGGGGGTGGGGGTGAGGACGGGAGAGGGAAGGACTAGCGACTGCCTCCGTCGAGAGCCAAGGTTATAACTTTATCTGTGCCTTAACCATATTTATACTTTAAGAAAAACACTAAGCAAAAATGTTTTTTTTTATTTAGGTTAACAAATATACAAAAAAATTAAATGGAAGAACAAAATATGGGGCAAAAAAAAAACAAAAGGAAAACAAACAGCTGAGAGACTTGAGCACACACGGCTGACAACAGCCCCGGGCATCAGGGCACCTTAGGAGATATCAGAGAATGTCATGGCCTTCTCCGATTGATAAAATTGCTCTTAATTTGTCCAAAGTGAAGTACCCCAAAGTGGAGTTTTTGTGGAGGGGAAACAAACACATGGGCAATATCTTAGAACCCTTTCAATAATGTCATAAAACAACTGAAAAAAAACATCACTATTCTTAATGTTTCAAACATTTCATGTAATCAAATAAGACCAACATTATTTCATGAGTACAAAGAATGTTTTATTTTTTTTATAAAGCTTAAAAGAATGTTGGATGACCTACCAAATGATGTCTGATTAAGTGTTTGAGAAAGTTAAACAAATATGGAACAGTGCCCAGGGACACTTCAACATGTGACTGGATAGTGATGGAATCAAACCTCCAACGATCCCATTGGACAACAACCTCTCTAGCCAATCAGCCACAACTGCCCCTGATACTTGCTTTTGTCCATCCATCATCCATCCATCCATCCATCCATCCATAGTCTTCCTCTTGTTCCGAAGTAGGTCACGGGGGCAGCAGCTTGAGCAGGGATGCACAGACATCTCTTTCCACAGCCACCACTTCTTTCTCTTCTGGGAGGATTCCAAGGCATTCCCAGGGCAACCAAGAGACATCATCTCTCCAGCATTTCCTGGGTCTTCCATGGGGCCTCCTCTCAGTCAGACATGCCATAGTACCTCCCTAGGGGAGCGCCCAGGGATAATCCTTACCAGAAGCCTGAACCACCTCGACCTGCTCCTCTCGATGTGGAAGAGCGGCAGTTCTACTCCAAGTCTCTCTTGGATAACTGAACTTCTCACCGTATCTCTAAGAGAGAGTCCAGCTACCCTACGGCGGAAACTCATTTCACCCGCCTGTACCTGCAGTCTTGTTTTTTCGGTCACTACCCAGAATTAATGGCCATAGTGAGGGTAGAAACATAGACAGACTTGTAAACATAGAGTTTTGTTTTTTAGATCAGCTCCATCTTCACCATAACAGACCAGCACAGTCTGCAATACAGTACTACGGACTCCGCACCAATCTGCCTGTCAATCTCTTGCTCCATTCTTCCCTCACTTGTGGACAAACCCACAAGATACTTGAACTCCTCCACTTGAGACATAATCTCACCCTTGACCCAAAGAGAGCAATCCACCCTTTTTCAACTGAGGACCATGGCCTCAGATTTGGAGATGCTGATTCTCGTACCAGCCATTTCACAATTGGCTGTGAACCGCTCCAGTGAGAGCTCAAGCTCACGGCATGATGATGCCAACAGGACCATATCATCCACAAATAGCAGAGATGTAATACTGAGGCCATTGAACCGGACTTCTTCCACCCCCTTGTTACACTGATAAATTCTGTTCACAACAGTTATGAACAGGATCAGTGATAACTGGCAGCCCTAGCAGAGTCCAATTCCCACCCTGAAGGGGTCCAACTTACTGCTTGCAATGTGAATCAAGCTCTTGTACCACTTGTACAGAGACTGAACAGCCTGTAACAATGGTCCACCAATCCAATACCTTCCCTGCGCACCCCCACAGTGTACCTTGAGAAACACAG
Organism: Garcialebias charrua; assembly: GCA_038048925.1. Taxonomy (NCBI): domain Eukaryota; kingdom Metazoa; phylum Chordata; class Actinopteri; order Cyprinodontiformes; family Rivulidae; genus Garcialebias; species Garcialebias charrua. The sequence goes on along the minus strand of JBBPBX010001154.1, from coordinate 16,952 downwards.
TTGTACGCCTCCTCCAAGTCTTCAAAACACATGCAGATTTGAGAGGCAAACTCCCATGAAACCTCAAGATCCCTAGTGAGGGTAAAGATCTGGTACAGTGTTCCATTGCCAGGACAAAACCCTTATTTTTTCCCTCTGGATCTGGGGTTCAACCAGGAATCTGACTTGCTTCTCCAGTACTTCTGAATAGACCTCACCAGGGAGGCTAAGGAGAGTAGCCGTGTTTCCATCAAGGTTTCTAGCTGCGCATTTTGAAGTATTGCAGCAGAAAACTTAATGGAAACAGCAAAATCCGAATTTACTTCCTCAACTTCGCCAAAAAGTTTATACGCTCGCTTGAGGTGGTTTTTGGGATCTTCGAAAATGAGCAGATGCGCAAAACGACAGATGGAAACAGATTTTCCGACTCATTTCTGCAACAGCGAACATTCACGTCACGTGACGTTCAGCTGTTTCCGCTCCGGACAACATGTAACATCGCTAAAACTAGTTGGCATGACAGAATAAATACAACTTGCCCGATAGCAACACATACCTGAAATATTCTCTCCATTTTGACGAGATGTGTGGCCGGGTTCTGTTTTCAACCGCTACTTCCTGTTTACTGTAGACATGCGCAGTGCTGACGTCTGACGTAATGACGCTGACGTCTGACGTAATGACGCTGTGCGTGGCTTGGTAGATGCGCTACAAGCAGAGTAGATGGAAACACTTCTGCTTCGCATTAATTTGTATTTACATATATGCGAGATTTCAAAAATTAGCTCAAAAATCGAAATGAAAATGGATGGAAACAGCTAGTGATGCCATTATAATGGGAGCACGTTCTTTACCCTTTTTGAAGAGGGGAACCACCATCCCAATCTGCCATTCTAGTGGCACTGCCCCCAATGTCCATGTGATGTTGCAAAGGTGTGTCAATCAAGACAGCCCCACAACATCCAGAGTCATAAGGAAATCAGGGTGGATCTCTTCCACTTCTGGGGCCCTGCTGCTGTGAAGCTTTTTAACTACCTATGCAACCTCAGTCATGGTTATAGACAGACCCACCCCAAAGTCTTCCAATTCAGCTTCCTCCATGGAAGACATGCTGTGGGACTGAGAAGGTCTGAGAAGTATTCCTTCCACCTCCTGATGACATCAGTTAAGGTCAATAGCACCCTACCTTCACTGAACATAGTGTTAGTAGAGCACCACTTTCCCCTCCTCGGCCACCTGGTTGTTTTCCAGAATCTCCTCAGAATTGATTGAATCTCTATCCAAGGCCTCACCAAACTCCTTCCACATCTTAGCTTTTGTCCCAGCAACAGCCAAGACTGTGGTCCACTTGGCCCTATGGTACTCCTCAGCTGTCCCTGGAGTCACACCAGACAACAAGGCCCAATAAGACTCCTTCTTCAGCTGTACAGCCTCCCTAACCTGGGATGCCTACCACCAGGTTTGAGGATGGCCACCGTGAGAAGCACCAACAACATTGTGGCCATAGATCAACGTAGCAACCACAACAATTGGGGCGGCCGTGGTGTAGTGGTAATGGCAGTCGACTCCTGAGCAGAAGGTTGGAGGTTCGAATCCCGCATCCGCCCACCATGTGTGGTTGTGTCCCTGGGCAAGACCAGGGACCACTTGGTGGTCCCTGGTCCCTGGTCAGCCACCTGACCACCAAGACTTTGGTGTGGACTTGTTCCTGTTTAAAGTGCTTTATAAATAAAATGGTATGGTATGGTATGGTATGGTAAGACACTTAACCCAGAGTTGCTCCCGGTAGGTCTGGATGGCGCCTTGCAAGGCAGGCTACCACTACCGGTGTATGAATGTTTGAATGAATGGGTGGATGGCTGGTATTGTAAAGCGCTTTGGGGCTCCTCACAGGGGGCTGGAAAGCGCTATATAAATAAGCTCCATTTACCATTTACCATTGAGGAGTGCAAAATGGTGCAATCTGACTCAATGTCTCCTATCTCAGCTGGGATGCTGTTAAAGCTCTCCCAGAGATGGGATTTGAAGATATTTTTCATTTAACCTTTATTTAGACAGGTTAATCCCATTGAGCCTCGAGGGCTCATTTACATGAGAGACCTGATGGTTATTCTTCCAGGTATTCCCAGCAAATCCTCACTACATGTTTGGGTCTACAGGGTCTATCCGGCATCTTCCCCTGTCAAATGATCCAACTCACTATCAGGTGGTGATCAGTTGACAGTTCAGCTCCTCCCTTCACCCGACTGTCCAAAACATACTGCTATAAATTAGAAAACATGACTACAAAGTCAATCATTAATCTACAATCTAGGATGTCCTGCCACCAAGTGCACTTATGGACACCGTTTTGCTCAAACATGGTGTTAGTTCTGGACAACCCATGACTAGCACAGAAGTTCAACAACAAAATATTGCTTGGGTTCAGATCAGAGAGGCCAGGCCGGTCCTCCCCGTCATGCCCCTCCAGACCACACTGTCATTACCCACGTGAGCACTGAAAACCCCCAGCAAAATAAAGGAGTCCCCAGCTTGCGCACCTTCCAGCACTCCTACTAAGGACTCCAAGAAGGCCAGATACTCTGAACTGCTGTTTGGCATAGGCACAAGCAACCATCAGAGCCCTGTCCCCCCATCCGAAGTTGCAGGGAAGCTACCCTCTCATGTACCAGGAAAAACCTAAAAACACAGGTACAGAGTCAGGGATGCTAAGAGACTCACATTAGCTTTGCACCTCAGGCAACTGCAGAGTATAATAAAGTCCAGTCCCTCTCAAGGAGATTGGTTCCTGAGCCCATGCTGTGCAGTGAGTCCCAACTATATCTAGTTGGTACTTATCAACCTCACGCACAAGCTCAGGATCCTTCCCCGCCAGAGAGGGTATGCTCCATAGTCCAAGAACCAGCTTTGGTAAGCCTGGGTCAGAGTGCCAAGGGTACCCACCATCAGCCACTGCCCATGGCATCATACATGCCACTCAAATGGACCCTCCTGCAGGTGGTGGGCACACAGGAAGATAAAATCCTGTTGCTCATTCAGGCAAAAGCCCCCCCATATAGCTCTGCGTACGTCCATACACAGAGGTACGCACGTACTACGCAGAGGTACAAGCGTATCCCCGCAGGGCATGTACGCTCAAAGCTAAAATTTTATGACCGCGTACGCAAACGCGGTGTCGCACAATAAACTGCCCGGCGCCGGACTGTTTTGTATGCAACACCAGTGTATTAAATTCTCCATTCTTCATCCTTGATCTGGCTTTTTCTTTTGTTTTTTTGGCAAAAGGCAAGTGATTGCTTCCTCCTCCGTTGACTCCATGACTGAAATCAGAGAGAGAGTCAGAGTCAGAGAGTCTTTATTGTCATTTGCACCGCATGTGGTACATGTGATGAAAACGAGATTATGTACACGGGGTCCCAGTTACATCCAACAACAAATGCTAGAGAAAAAAAACAGTAATAACATCTAGAATTAACTAAGAGAAACATCAACTAGTCTAATGTAGTGGAAAAACATCATTATAAACAGCAGCACCAACATGAGTCTGTATGAGCAGATGTTCACAGATGAACACAGCAACAAGAAAACAGATCAGCATATCAGAAATATTGAGAAATTAACCAATTTCTCACGAGCAAATTAAACTCAGGACCTACCTGTGGGAGGGTCTGGAGAATTCCTGATGTGCTGGTCTGATGTGTGGGCTTTAGGACCAGCGCTCTCTATTAATTTTTTTGCGTGTCAGCAAATGACCAATCTGCGACCTCAATTTGTCGATAGACCTTTTACCAGTTGACGTCATTGCGCATGCACACTCACATTTTTCGAGAATTTACCGTACCCTCGGGCTAACGCAACCATACTACTGGAGCGTTTTCATTACTGCCAACGGTCGCGATGGGGAAATATGACTTTTATTGTGTTTATAATTGTTTGAGGCAACGTAAACGAGTAAAAGAAGAAGGTGAGACTTGTTCGTTTTACCAAGTCCCTCTAGGAAATTCGAGTAAAGCGACTAAAAGAAGGAAGATGTGGCTTCAAGCGCTTCGCCGGCAGGACTTCACCCCAACACAAAACAGCAAAGTGTGTAATCTGCATTTTTTATCTGGCATGGCCATTAATGATCCAAACTCCGTGGATTACATTCCTACATCATGTTCCTGTTTAAAGTGCTTTATAAATAAAATGGTATGGTATGGTATGGTACATTACATCTTGGATATGGGAAACTTTTAATTGATTTTTTAATTGATAAAGCTCTGTATATGTTGTATAACACAATCATTGTTCCACATTTAATCTATTGTATTGAGGTTTGGGGAAAAGCGTGCAAAACAATTACAAAGCCTGTTTTTATTTTACAAAAGAGAGCTGTAAGAGTAATCACCAGAAAACATTTCAGTCACCCATCAAACACCTTGTTTCTTCAGCTAAATTTATTGAAATTCCAGGAATTGGTAGAATATAGTATTTTATCAGTTATGTATAGGGCTCATAATAACACATTACCTTTAAATATCCAAAGAAATTTAGACAAAGTTATTACAATCTTAAAGGGACAGATATTCATCAAACCACAATTCAGAACCAGCTTAAAGGGACGGTCTACCTCAATTCAGGGAGTTGGATTGTGGAATGTTCTGGAGAGTGATGTTAAAAATGCAAAATCAATTCATTCATTCATTCATTCAACCTTTATTTATACAGGCTAGCCTCGTTGAGTCACGGGGACTCATTTACAAGAGGGACCTGTCTCACTCACACCAAACAACCATCCACTCTCACACTCACACCTAGGGTCAATTTAGAGTCACCAATCAGCCTAACAAGCATGTTTTTTGGTCTGTGGGAGGAAACCGGAGTACCCGGAGGAAACCCACGCATGCACGGGGAGAACATGCAAACTCCACCCAGAAAGGCCCCGGACCGGGATTTGAACCGGCAACCTTCTCGCTGAGAGGCAGCAGCTCTACCAGTTGTGCCACCGTGCTGCCCAATGTATACATTTAAGAAAAAGGTCGAAAAGGACTTGCTCAAAAACTATATATGATGAAGCTTAGTGTGTTTGTGTATTACAGTTAGAAAAATTAAGTAGAGTTATTCATTTTGTGATGTAGTTTGAAGGTTATCATTGGTTGAACAAACTGTGAAATAAATAAGGGGCAGATATAATAAGATTTCATCTTCTTTCTGCTCCTTTCATTTTATCCTACTTGTATTCTTGTATCTGATGAAACTGTTTTGTATTGTTCTTTTAAAATGAATGAATAAACATCAAATCAAATCAAATCAACGGCCCAGTCAGAGTCCAGAACCTGAACCTGAAACCTTCAGAGAGCTGAGCAGAAACCTCAAAGAACTGAAGCAACAATGGAAAGAAGAGTGGGTCAGAACTCCTCCAGAACCAGGAGAGAGACTGATGAAGTCCTGCAGAGAACCACAGAGGGATTCTGCTGCTGAAGGAGGTTCTGTTGGGTCAGAGGCACAAGCTGAGGTTAAATTTTAATGATTTTAGAACTTGTTAAAGATCATCCATCCAGCCATCCAGCTAACTGTCTATCCATCCATCCATTCAGCTAAAAGTCTATTCATCCTTGTATCTGATGAAACTGTTTTGTATTGTTCTTTTAAAATGAATGAATGAACATCAAATCAAATCAAAAATAAGTCTGTATCTCTGTGTTTATCATTGTCCTGGCATTGTCTCCTGTTGCCTCTGTCTCCTGAGTTCCTTGTGATTCCCTGAGTATGTAAGTTTGCTGCCCTGCGGACGCCATTTTGAAGAGTCCTAATGGTGAACTACTTTTTTTAAATCCAGCAGATTTGACCATTTCGTGAAACTCTCAAGCTCAGAAAAACTTGTGCTATAACGTCAGCTATGAAATATATTTTTTCTCAGCAAAGAAATAATTGTTTTACCGTGTTTTGTTGTAAAATCCTGGCTTCTTTGGCCGTCGCGGACGCCATTTTGAAGAGTGCTAATGTGGCGAAATTCTATTTTTAAATCCAGACGCGTCGCGTAGGCCCTGAGAAACATCCATAAGTTCACCCTCCATGTTAAAAAGTCTTCGTCTGACTCTTCGAAAACAAGCAATAAGGCTCCAGAGTAACACACTGGCTGCTAACTGATAGAGAGAGCACACACCAAGAGACTGAGGGGGACGCTTTTTTGTCACGGACCACATCCGGCGCTGCTCGTAAATACGTTATTTCGTTTTTACTGATAGATAATTAGTTATTAGCGGTACTGCATTTTAAATAAAAATAGCATAAATCCGCTTATGAATTATAAAACTTAGTCAATCCGCTGTAAAGCTAACAGATTATTTAGCTACGCTATAAGCGGATTAGCGCAATAGCGCTACCTAGCGGTCGGAGGTCCACCACTGCTAGCTAGTTCTACTAGACCTCGCTGTACCTCAGTCCACTGCCTGTGTTGAAGTTTCAACATGTGACATGCAAGGAGATTCTTCCTTCAACATCCTGAAGAAATAACAGGTGAGTAAAATTTCATCAAACATGCAGCTCTATAAAAATGAACAGACCACTGCACTGTTAGCCTGTTATCATTTGAACTCTTTCTGGGTTGAAATAATATACAATAGTTTCCATAAGACAAACATGTTTTATTAACATTATTTGAGGTCTGACAGCACTGCATCTTTGAAAACATTTCAGCCATTTCTGTGTTTCTGTAAGTTATTCGCACAGTTTTGCTGGGAGCATCGGTGACATGCTGTCACAGAAAAAAAAATAGCAATCCTGTCATCAATGTCATCCAATCTTATGAGGCAAATCCAAGATGGCGCCGTTGTTGTTTGAGGCTCGCTGTCTGATGCTCTTCATGTTTTTTCTGTTTGCTTTTTATTTTAACACAAGTGTGAATGCTCGGATTGTGTATGATCACCAAAGATTATTGGACATTGGAGCCTCGACTGGTAATATGATACCATGGGATTATACTGGAGACAAGACCCCGCCCTAGCTGCTGGGCATTCCAGCTTACCTGCGTCGTTCCTGGTCTCTACCTTTCCGACGGAAGCGAACCCGCCGTCGTGGCAGACGCAGCGGTTGGCTAGTACGTGCGAAGGCAGCTTTGGGGCATTGTTTTCCGGACTCATTCAGTGCGCGTAGGCTGGTGCCGCGCCTCTCCTTCCCGTTGCGCGTGCTGGATCCTGTGGGTCCCTGCTTGGTGCCTGTTGGTGGAGGCCATGATGGAGCGGTCCAGCCTCGTCCTCCCTGCACTCCTCGACCCTGTAGACGTGGGGTGAATCTTCTTAACCTACGATCTCTTCGCCGGGAATCTCGGACGCCAGATGGTGGCGGAGATCCGCCGATCTCGACCAGGATCGGTCTGATAAATGCTAGGTCGCTAGCAAACAAAACATTCGTCATCAAGGATTACTTTTCCTCTCAAGGCCTGGATTTCTTGTTTATAACCGAATCATGGACAAGTGGTTTGGGTGAGTCCAGCGTCTTTAATGAACTTTTGCCGCCGAACTGCTGCTACTTTAATTTTCCGAGGATGACGGGTCGAGGAGGAGGAATAGTGACAGTTTTTAAGAACTGTTTTACTTGTAAACAGTTACCTCCAGCCCGTTTTGGTAGCTTTGAGCTTGGTCTCTTTGAACTTGGTAGCTCCCACACTGTGTTGTGTGCGGTGGTCTATCGGCCGCCAAAGTACAACAAAGATTTTATAAATGACTTTTCTGATTTCCTGGCTGATATCATGCCACGGTATGACAAAATTTTATTGGTTGGTGATTTCAATATCCGTGTCTGTTGTCCTACTTCACCTATGGCTCAGTCGTTTCTTAATGTTATTGATTCTTTTAATCTTGTGCAGTTTGTGACTGGTGCTACGCATGAGTTTGGACACACACTTGACTTGGTTTTATCTTTTGGTCTACCAGTTTTTAACTTAGTGATTGGTGACCCATTATTTTCAGACCATATGCCTGTTTTATTTGAGATAAAGCAGTCCATTACAAAGTTAAACCATGTGCTGCAGTTCGGCTCTGTCGTGTTCTTAACCCTTCCACTGCTGTTCAGTTTTCTTCTGTTTTTAATGAGAACTGTACAATCCCAGAGACTGTGGGAAATAAAACCGAGGATATCAGCAACTGGTTTTATTCGACCAGCAAAGCAGCTCTGGATTTGGTGGCACCATTAAAAATTAGACCTAAAAAATCCAAACATGAACCCTGGTTAAATGATGTCACTCGGGCTGCCAGGAGAAACTGTCGTAAGGCTGAACGTAAATGGAAATATGATAACTTGCAGGTGTCACTCCAAATATTGAAGGAATGTTGGCGCTGTTATCAAAGGACTGTAAAAGATGCCAAAAGAAGATACCTGACTAATATCATTGTATCTAACAGTCACAATCCTGCTGTTTTATTTAGAACTATTAATTCTGTTTTAAATGCCCCACATGGTGCTATTGTGGAGACTTCCCCTGCTGTCTGTGAAAGTTTCTTACACTTCTTTGTTGAGAAAGTCACTTCTATTAGGGCCCAGATCATACCCACTGTTCATGACCCTGTAGATACTGTGCCTTGCTCTGCTATTTTTCATAGCTTTCAATGTGTGACTTTGCATTCCCTGCAGGAGGTCGTTAGCCACTTAAAGCCAACTGGTTCTCCAGACGATGCTATTCCACCTCGACTATTCAATGAGGTTTTTCTTACTATAGGTCCTTCGATCCTTGCTCTTGTGAATAGTAGCCTGTCCTCAGGTGCTGTTCCTGAAAATCTGAAACATGCAGTTGTCCAGCCTCTAATTAAAGAGCGACTCCACACCCTGTGGATCGGTAACTCCTCCCCCGAAGCAGTTTGAAATTTTCCCTCAAAATAGGCGTGTCGAGAGTCGAGCAGGGGAGGAGGTTGAGGTTGTCCTGTGTTCACGCCCCCTCTAGTGGTAAACTCCCACCCCTCCCCAAGATTAGATTTCAAAATGGCGGATAGTCACGTCTTCAGTAAGTAAATACCTAAACTTTTACCAAAATAACAGTTGTAAAATGTTGTTGCGTGCATTTAATCACACACACACACAGCTTATGCGTATGCTTCTGAACACAGAACACATTAAAAACCTGTTTAGCTGCATGGCATGCGGTGTACAGCTGTGTTTTTGTCATTTTAATTTGCCACATCTTATTACTTAGCACATTCCAAAAGTAACGTTTCATAATAAATTTTATTATAAAATATTGATTTTTCCTACCCTCTATAGGGTAGGGTTTGTTTGACGCTTTGGCTTATTTTTGTTATGCAACCCAGAACTAAACACACATTGTTTTTTGAATTGACTATTAATTAGCACCAAACAGTGGTAAAATCTTTTATTTGGTTTCCAAATACTGTATCCGTGTTTAGAAACATTAGATAAGCTTGTACAATATATATTTGTTAGGACATGTATACAGTATTTGTTTAAGCTATGTGTCAGCTAATCAAAACTGGGCACAGCACAGCTGATAAGATTAATGAGAAAATATTTCTTAATGCAAACCAAACCAATTGCAATAAATTTAACAATACATGTACTGTGTATCCTTTAAAATGTTCTTTTCAGATAACTGTGATGACTCAAAGCACCCAGCAGCCACACAGAGTAATTGCAGCCAGGATTACTTTAACCAAGAAGAAGATGATGCAGTCTCGGCCAGAGCTTCATCTCCTGAGACCTGCATCCACGACAATGTTGAAAAAGCTGAGACCCTGGTGTTCGTTTCTGGCTGGAAGGTGGGGCATCCTGAAGGTGGTTGGGACTCCTCGTTCTGCTGTCCACTGCGTCCAAACAGAGGAGCTGGGGTGGTGTCCCATGTGTTTTCAGAACCTTTTGTTGTTTTGAAGTAACTTACTGTTAATAAAATGAATCATAGACAACTAGTTTTTGTAATCAATTTGTTTATTTATTTTTTCCCTCATGCATGAGGACAAATCTGGGACACGATGCAGCGGTCGACTTCCCTCACTCCATCCCGACCCTGGATATTTGCAGTCCTGAAAAGAGAAAAGATCAAAAGTTTAATCTGAGTAAATGTAACATTTTAATGGAGAAAGATGTTGATTCAAAATTTCACAGTGTCAACAAATCCCCAAAATGTTGGGACAGGTAGCAATGAACAAATAAACAAGAATTAATGTTGCATAAACTTTTTTAAAACTTTTTTTATATAAATGTCCGCCATAATAAAAGTAATAAATAAAATAATAAAAACATAATTAATAATATTAATACCTGCAGACAGAGGGTAGGGTACAAAAGTAATAAATAAAACATGAATACATGTACCTGGTGAATCAGCTCTCATATGTCACCTCCAAAGTGACATGTCTACACGTCTCCTTGATGCTTGATGTCTGTGAAGCATGCACGGCTCAGATTGGATGTGGAACGCCTCATGGAAATAAAAAAAGAACAACACATTTTAATCACCTTACAAACAAGCATACTGTACTTGTTTTCACTTTGTTGATCTGTTAAACAGATGACCCAGTGCAAAATAAATACTGCTGCCCATGATACTCATTCACAAGTACACATTATTTTATAAATACCTTTGATGCACAACATTATTATTTGCAGCAAAAGTACACCGTGTCTAAAACATCGTAACTAGTACAACAGCTAAAATTAGCGCCAGCTAGTCTCCATTGTTTTTTTATGTCACGGTCTTCTTTATCAGAGTTCATAAGAGTTCACACACTCTGCGGTGTTCATAAGAAACACTAGATTTTGAGCATTTAAACACAACCACAAACTAACGTTGATCAGCAACAGATAAAAACGCCACGACCTTGTGGGGCCACACCGAAGCAAAGCTGCAGGTCGCAAACACAGCACATGAAGAAACACGTCATGTACTCAAAAGATAAATTATGGAATGAAAGGTGTAAAATGGTACTCACCTCCAAACGGATTGTAACCTGATGGTGTAAGGGTGGGTGAACATCAGTTTGAAGAGCTATTCTTGGAACAGCTTCACTCATCAATGCTAATGCTATGTTGCTAATCGCTAATCCAACCCCTGAACTCTGGAGGGGGAGTGACCTTCTCGGGGGAGTGGCTCCACTTTTATATTAAGGCAGGAGACGATGTGACGTCACAACGGAGCAGACATGTCACAACAGAGCATTTGAGCTAATAGTAAAATTAACGTGCAATAACTTCTGTTCAACCCATAGGGCTACCGTGAACACGTTTTTAGACCAAATATTGCCGATTTTAACTAATACGCACAAATACATGAAAATTTACACAGAAATAGTGCTCTGAAACTTTTTATACACATTCTAGGGAGTTTATCAGCTAAAAAAACATAAATTTGGGTTTAGTCGCTCTTTAAGAAATCAAACTTGGATACTGCTGTCCTGGCGAACTACAGACCAATTTCTAAATTGCCCTTCATTTAGAAAATTCTTGAGAAGGTAGTTTATAATCAGCTAATGGCCTATCTCATTGATCATAATATTTTAGAGGTTTTTCAGTCCGGTTTTAAATCATTTCATAGCACAGAGTCAGCTCTTTTAAAAGTTTTTAACAATATATTGTTGGCGACTGATTCTGGTGACTGCGTTGTTTTGGTGTTTTTGGATCTATCAGCTGCGTTTGACAAAGTGGATCACAACATTTTAATCACATTTGGAACAGTGGGTGGGCATTGGTCATACAGCCGTAGATTGGTTTAAATCTTCCCAGACAGCAAAAGTTATGTGGGCCGGATCTGGGCCAAATGTATGAAAACATTTGGCCCGCATTTGTAAAATGGATCCGGCCCGGTGTCTTTTTGTCCAACGGGCCAAAACTGGCCCAGATGTGGATTGCGGATCTGGATTGGATCTGGGCCGGAGGTGGGCCAGAAGTGCTACAAAACTACTGCATTCGGCCCAAATGTGGCCCAGATACGGAATCCTTGTTTAGTTTTTAGGCAAATTTGGCCCAGATGCGGCCCAGATGCGGCATCCTCATTTCATTTTTAGGCGGATTTGGCCCAGGTCCGGCCCAGTAGAGTAAGTCGAATCTCAAAACGCGGCCCAGATCTGGTTCAAACCCGCAATACAGATATGTACAACAGGTCTAAATAGAGCACACACAAAATATCCACATAAGTTGTTGCTTAAAAACTGTTTATTCATGAGCAAAACAAATTCAAAAATGTTAAAAAGTTAAAATTGATAACAATGATAACATAACAACCTTAATAATAAAAGAAACTACAATTACCAGAGGTATGCATCATAAATACCATGATCTGCTTCTGTATGACAGTTTCAGTGTCTTTCAGTCATTTTAAGAGTCAGTCACAGCAGAGGAAAGCGACGTCCTCACTCATCTGTGATGAATCTCCAAATGCAGGACTGTCTGTGGCAGAGATTCACCTTAGCACTTTGTGGAAGATGTGAGGTTTCAAAGTCAACTTTTATTGTCAGAACTGCAATATGTACAGGACATAAACAGGATTGAAATTGCATTTCTCTCTCAGTCCCTCGGTGCAAAAGTAACCATTTAAACACTAAAACACTAAAACATTTAATAAACATAAGCATAAAATAGTAAAAGTGTAACACTGTCCTGACAGTTACACCAACACTAAAACACTAAACATTTAATGACATAAGCATAAAATGAAATGATAAAAGTGTAATACTGTCCTGAGTTATTGCATAGTAGTATAAAAAGTATATAAAGTGTATCTATAAAATAAACTGAAGGTTCTAGCATTGACATTTGCAAAGAGTGGCAAAGCAGCATATGAGTTAATGTACACAGTATATGTATGAGGTAGTTGATGTTGGTATAGAGGCAAAGTGGCATATGCAGTAAGGCACATAAGGCACATTGGGCATCCTTAAATAAGGCTAGTCAGAGAATACTGTATATGTATCAGCAGTAGTGTAGATATAAAAGTAGTGTAAATGTAAACAGTAGTAATAAATGTAAACAGTAGTAATAAATGTAAACAGTATTAATGTAAACAGTGAATATAAACAGTAGTATGACTATAGGCAGTAATGTAATACAAACAGTGCAAATATGAGAAGTAGTGCAAACTGAATGAGCACATGACTGAGAGTTTAGTGAATAACCCGTTTGATGACACAGAGTCCAGTGTTAAAATCTTTGTGTTGTGTGGTAATGTGTGAGAAAGTTTTTTGTGTTAAGGCAGTTCAAATGGGAGGGGAGGCAGAGCAGGCAGAGTGTTTAGCATCCTTACTGCCTGATGAACAGAGCTGTCTCTCAGTCTGCTGGTTCGAGCCTGGAGACTCCTCAGTCTCCTCCCTGAAGGCAACAGTCTAAAGCAGCTGTGTAGTGGGTGTGTGGGATCACCTGCCATGCAGTGGGCTTTCCGAGTGAGGCGTTTGCTGTGTAAGTCCTGCAGTGAGGGGAAGGAGGTGCCGACGATCTTCTCAGCTGCTCTCATGATGCGCTGGAGGCTCTTGCGGCAGGATGCAGTACATGCACCAAACCACACAGTGATGCAGCTGGTCAGGACACTTTCTATGGCACCTCTGTAGAAGGTGCACATGATGGGGGTTGAAGCTCCAGCCCTTTTCAGCTTGTGGAGAAAGTAGAGACGCTGGTGAGCCTTCTTGGCCAGTGATGCAGTGTTCCTGCTCCAGGACAGGTCCTTTGAGACGTGCACTCCCAGGAACTTGGTGCTGTCCACTCTCTCCACTGCGGTGCTGTTGATGGTCAGAGGGGCATGTTGGGCATCCCTCTTCCTGAAGTCCACGACAATCTCCTTTGTCTTCTCCACGTTGAGAGTGAGATTGTTGTGTCCGCACCACAAGGCCAAGCGGCTCACCTCGTTCCTGTAGTCCGTCTCATCGTTGTTGCTGATGAGACCCACCACTGTTGTGTCGTCCGCAAACTTGATGAAGTGGTTGGAGCTGTATGATGGTGTGCAGTCGTGTGTTAGCAGGGTGAATAGAAGGGGGCTCAGTACACATCCTTGTGGGGTCCTCATTGCTAGCAACATTAGCATTTGGAGGTCAGACAGGAGCCTAAGAAAAGCACAAAGAAAAACAAGATTATAACCAGGCAATACCAAAAAACAATATAATAAAACAAAACAGCCAGCCACTAGGGAGCACAAGCCATTGTATCTCTTGTGCCGGTCCCAAGCCCGGGTAAATGGTGAGGGTTGTGTCAGGAATGGCATCCGATGTAAAACACTTGCCAAAACCATAATGCGAGTTCATCAAAGTGAAACCATACCAGATCGGTCGAGGCCCGGGTTAACAACGTCCGCCACCGGTGCTGTTGACAAACAGGGTGCCGGCGGAAATTGTACTACTGTTAGTCGAAGACGCCGAGGAGGAAAACGTGTCAGGAGACAGAGGGAGAGGAGGAAAGTGAAGAATGTAGGACTGAGGGTTGCAACTCTAAATGTGGGGACAATGACAGGCAAAGGTAGAGAGCTGGCTGACATGATGCAGAGAAGAAAGGTAGATGTTTTATGTGTCCAAGAGACCAAGTGGAAGGGCAGCAAGGCTCACAGTATTGGAGCAGGGTTTAAACTGTTTTACCATGGTGTGGATAGAAAGAGAAATGGAGTAGGGGTGGTCCTGAAGGAGGAGTTGGCAAAGAATGTAGTAGAGGTGAAGAGAGTGTCAGATAGGGTGATGTGTCTAAAGGTAGAAGTAGAAGGTCTGATGCTAAACATAGTAAGTGGTTATGCTCCACAGGTTGGATGTGATGGGGAGGAGAAAGATAAATTTTGGAAAGATTTGGATGAAGTGATAGAGAGTATTCCCAGGGAGGAAAGAGTGGTGATTGGAGCAGACCTGAATGGACATGTTGGTGAAGGAAACAGAGGGGATGAGGAAGTGATGGGTAGGTTTGGTGTCAAGGAAAGAAACCAGGAAGGACAGATGGTGGTGGATTTTGCCAAGAGAATGGAAATGGCTATAGTCAATACCTATTTCCAAAAGAGGGAGGAACATAGAGTGACCTATAAGAGTGGAGGAAGGAGTACGCAGATCGACTACATTCTGTGTAGAAGAGGAAACCTGAGAGAGATTGGAGACTGTAAGGTTGTAGCAGGGGAGAGCGTGGCCAGACAGCATCGGATGGTTGTGTGTAGAATGACTGTTGTTGCGAAGAAGAGAACAAGAGTAAAACCAGAGAAGAAGACCAAATGGTGGAAGCTAAAGAAAGAAGAATGTTGTGAGAAATTCAGAGACGAGCTGTTAAAGGCTCTGGGTGGTAAGAAAGAGCTTCCAAGTGACTGGGCTACTACAGCAACAGTAATTAGAGAGACAGGTAGGAAGGTACTTGGTGTGTCATCTGGACAAAGAATGGAAGATAAGGAAACCTGGTGGTGGAATAGTGAAGTGCAGGACGCCATTCAAAGAAAGAGATTAGCCAAGAAGAAATATGACTGTGAGAGGACTGAAGAGCGGAGACAGGAATATAAGGAGATGGGACATAGAGCAAAGAGGGAAGTAGCTAAGGCAAAGCAGAGGGCGTACAATGAGTTATATGGGAGACTGGACACTAAAGAGGGCGAGAAGGACTTGTACCGATTGGCAAGACAGAGGGATCAGGCTGGAAAGGATGTGCAGCAGGTTAGGCTTATTAAATATGGGAATGGGAATGTTCTAACAAGTGAGGAGAGTGTGATGGGAAGATGGAAGGATTACTTTGAGGAGCTAATGAATGAAGAGAATGAAAGAGAAAGAAGAGTGGAGGTAATAGAAACTGTGGACCAGGAAGTGGGAAAAATTAGTGAGGGTGAAGTCCGGAAAGCTCTGAAAAGAATGAAGAAGGGGAAGGCAGTAGGACCTGATGACATACCAGTGGAGGTTTGGAAATGCCTTGGAGAGATGGCAGTGAGGTTTTTGACTCAAATATTTAATGGAATATTTGAGGGTGAGAAAATGCCTGAAGAATGGAGAAGAAGTGTGCTGGTTCCCATTTTTAAGAACAAGGGTGATGTACAGAGTTGTAGCAACTACAGGGGAATTAAGTTGATGAGCCACACAATGAAGATCTGGGAGAGAGTTGTGGAAGGAAGGCTTAGACAAGAGGTGACTATCTGTGAGCAGCAGTATGGTTTCATGCCAAGAAAGAGCACCACAGATGCCATCTTTGCTTTGAGGATGTTGATAGAGAAGTACAGAGAGGGTCAGAAAGAACTCCATTGTGTGTTTGTGGATTTAGAAAAAGCATATGACAGGGTGCCAAGAGAAGAGGTGTGGTATTGCATGAGGAAATCTGGAGTGGCAGATAAGTATGTTAGACTGGTACAGGACATGTATGAGGACAGCAGGACATGTATGAGGACAGCAGGACAGTGGTGAGATGTGCTGTAGGAGTGACAGATAGCTTCAAGGTGGCGGTGGGATTGCATCAAGGATCGGCTCTGAGCCCCTTCTTGTTTGTTCTGGTGATGGACCGACTAACAGATGAGGTCAGGCAGGAATCCCCATGGACTATGATGTTTGCAGATGACATTGTGATCTGTGGTGAGAATAGGGAACAGGTGGAAGACAACTTGGAGAGGTGGAGGTATGCACTTGAAAGAAGAGGAATGAAAGTCAGCCGTAGTAAGACAGAGTACATGTGTGTGAATGAGAGGGAGGCCAGTGGAACAGTGAGGCTACAAGGAGCAGAGGTCACAAAGGTGCAGGACTTCAAGTACTTGGGGTCCACTGTCCAGGAAAATGGGGAATGTGGTAAAGAGGTGAAGAAGAGAGTCCAGGCAGGATGGAGTGGATGGAGAAAAGTTTCAGGAGTGATTTGTGACAAAAAGGTGTCAGCAAAGGTCAAAGGAAAAGTTTACAAGACAGTGGTGAGACCAGCTATGTTGTATGGTCTGGAGACGGTGTCATTGACAAAAAGACAGGAGAAAGAACTGGAAGTAGCAGAAATGAAGATGCTGAGGTTCTCCTTAGGAGTGACAAGGATGGATAAGATCAGGAATGAGATCATCAGAGGTACAGCACATGTTGAACAACTGG